>JANIJG010005418.1:0-33436 GCA_024611175.1 Megaceryle torquata
TGATGTGGGAGCCCTGGTGACAGAGGATGCAGAGAAGGTGGAGTTACTGAATGCCTTCTTTGCTTCAGTCTTCACTGGTATGACCAGCCCTCAGGAATCCCAGACCATGGAAGTAAAACTGAAAGTCTGGAAGGAGGAAATCTCTCCACTGGTCAATGAGGATTGGACAGTTAAAAATCACCTGCATGAACTGAACACACACAAATCCATGGGCCCTGATGAGCTGCACCCACAAGTGCTGAGGGAGCTGGCTGATGTTGTTACTCTCCCACTCTCCATCATTTTTGAAAGGTCATGGAGAACAGGTGAGGTGCCTGAGAACTAGAGGAGAGCCAATGTCACTCCAGTCTTTCAAAAGGGCAAGAAGGAAGATCCTGGTAATTACAGACCAGTCAGCATCACCCCCACCACTGGTAAAGTAATAGAGCATCTCATTCTGGAGATCATATATCAGCACATAGAAGAAAAGAAAGTTATCAACAGCAGCCAACATGGATTCATTAAAGGGAAATCACGTCTGACTAATAGCGAGTGAAAGTAACTGTATTTCTCTTAAGTAAACAAAAGAAGCTCTACTTTCTTGTCTTTTGAATGATCATCTGATTTGCTAATTAGTTCTTAATATGAAATTGTCAAACGAGAATCTGAGGCAAAAGTCAGAGGAAAACTATAAAGAAGGCCATAACAGGAGCACAAGAAGATTAATCTATTCACATCAGCAGATAGTAGTACTACCACTTGCTGGGCAAAGCATGGTAAATTGGAACATCTCAGCTTTTCTTTCTCATACAGGAAATGTTATTCTTTACTTCTTCCATGTTTCACTTGTAAAATGCCTGTGCTACCAAATTGTCTATCCCAATTCAAAATCCTGTCTACAGTAATACAAAATATTTTTCCATTTAGCCTTGGTTTTCTCAAGGTTATGTAACTATCAGTAGTATATTTGGAATTAACCTTCTTCATTTAACAAAATAAGTTTGTATTACTAAAAATACAAACCTAAAAAAATGTTATGAAATGCTTGCTGAAGAATATTAATTATTCGTGCAATCCAAATAATCAATTCAGTTGTGTTCATTAGTTAACAACCTACAAGCAAAACTCCATTTTATATGAAAAATGTTGATGCCTGCACAGTATCAAAACGCTTGTCATGGTCAATTAAATGAGTGTAAAAAGGCAGTTCTATGGCTTAGGACACTTATTTATACAAATAAATATATGTTCTTGAATCAGCATTAACTAACCACCAAGCAACTTTATTTCATTATAGGATTTTCATTTTTAAGTGGTTAATACAGATAATAAAACCCTGCAGATTTTTGTCTCTTACATGAGTCATTGTCTGCTGTAGAAGTTTACGAGCATGGATTTCTTGCCCCTGGCCCATGGAAACACAACGTGTCTCTGTCTTCAGTCTTTTTCCCAAAGCAATAATCGAATCCGTAGGATCAGAGCCCATGGAAAGAAAGCATATGAGAGGAGTACGTGGATCTGACTCTTCCCATGTCTTCTCCAAGTCTAACATGACTCCCTCTGCATATTTCTCTCCCATACTGTCAATAATGTATTTTCTTGCCTATATTAAAAAGGGCAAATTTAATATGTGATGTAATCATGCAACAAATTTATTTTTACATGTTAACATATCCTATTGTCTTTGAAGACACTATTTCTTACAGCCTTATAAGACCATTTAAAACTTAAAATATAATTATTCCATTACATATATCTGCATGTATCCTTACATATAATGCCTATAATTACAGTATAATAAAAATAATAGCCTTTCTAAAACTTTAGAAAGGATTAAATGATATGGTATCTCCATTAGATAACAGAACTCCTTTCCAAATACTAAAGGAAAAAATGAGAAAAGGATGTAAGATATGCTTCAAAGGTGTTAGGTCTTTCCCACCTTCATGCTTAAACAAAAAAATAAATTAATAGCATTAATGATGAAATTAACTGTCACTAAGTAAAGATCCAGAGGAACAGGTGAAGACCATCTCTGTTACTCCTTATTTTTTTTATTTAGAAAATTGTTAGATTACTGTTCCTTTTCACTAAGGAATAGAAATGTCCCTTTCCAACAGTCTGAGATGATCTTTCTTGTATTCTTTCCTACTACATTGCTTTTGTCTTAGACCAATCTTTTCCTTAATACCACTAGGTTACTTCTCAAAAGATATTCAGCATCTAGCATTTGGTAAACTATCAGTTTTGATAAAGCCACCATAATATGAAAGTGTAACTTGCCGCCATTAACAGAACTCCGTAACTAATTTTGCATTATTTATTTCAGACACATAGCACAGATCTGAGAGATTAATTATACAGCATCATTTAACCTCCTATTGACCACAATTACACCAATAATTACTGAGACTTTCTCTGAATCCTGTCACGATGTCTAAAGGTTTGAATCCATAAAATAACACCACTTTTACTGTAGGATTTTGACTTTGGTAAATTGCCAGCCATTGCCTGAAATTGTCAGCAATTACCTAATTTTTACTTTTTTGCACTGCAGAATAATACGCAGATAAAAAATAGGCTCCTAGAATTGATTTTTTTTTTAATAAATCCAAATATTTAATAAGCTTTAATTATGTATTCCTCTCTTTTCTTAATAGATAATTTTAAATTAAAGGTTTTGAATAGACCTTAACATAGATTTTTCTAAGGTGGGTCTAATTCTTCCATGCAAGAAATGATTTCTCAGTTAAATTGTTTTCATGTTTTGTTTTCTCTCAGCCAGCTGAGTTTATGAAAAGGTTTTACTTCAGCCTAATATGAGGACAATTCTACAATTCCAGTGAGTAATATCAGTAAGGACACTAAAAAATACCTTCTGATCTGATAAAGAAAAAGTGGGCAAACGTATGTTTCCAGATGAAATCCTATCACCATCGTAAAATTCATTTAAAATACTGAAATAATTTTGCTAACACTGCCCTTTTAACAAATGCATAAATGGTCTGGAAAGGATTTTTAAAAATGTAATGTAAAGAACCATTACAAAAAGAAGTTTATCATTAAATAAAAAAGTAGTGACCTGCAACTTTATTATTCTAAGGACACCTAAAGAGAATATGTTTGCTATAGAAATGTACCTGAGCTATGGTCCTGTCAGGACACCAAGATCTGATAAGAAGAAGATGTCTGAAGCAGTCCAGGGATTGACCATAGCCTCCAGGAACCAGTTCTTCTTCAGGATTCTCACTGTCAAACCAGATTTTCCACTGTTTCTCTGCTCTGGAAATCTGCATTTATGCCATCAAAGGGGTAAATCTCATGAAACAGGCAAGTCATATTTCAACTGCCACTAGGTCACAGAATTAATGATGGTCAGAGACATGTAATCCACACATGGACATTAATTTAAGCAATGTTAGTACACAAATTTAGTAAGGCTATCAAAAAAAAAAAAAAGATGACACACTTCCAGATTTTAAGTACAAAATTGTAGAATGCAACAATGTCCTCAAGCATTCATATTTTCAAAGCGAGCTACTACTCAATATTTTCCATTAACGATAAAATGGCACAGCTAGGTCAGAACACAGATAGCTAGGCTCAGACATAGCTTTGAGAACACTAGGTACGTATCTGCTCTCCACAGAGGTACGTATCTCTCTCTGATTGTACAGAGGGTACTCTTCACATGTACCAAAGGCTATTTACTTACTCCATTAGCTACCATACACTTATTGTCCATTAAGCCTATTCATATAAGTGCTGAATTTACTGAACATCCTTACCCTAACTCTAACTCCATCTAATCAGAGAAATATTGAAAGAAGTACCATAAAACATATAGTAAGAAAGCACAATAGGGGTGCAAAACAGTCTAACAGCCACAAGATCCAAGTTGCATTATCTGAATTGGATAATAGTAAGTTGTATCTCAGCCTGAAAGTATTATTATATAGGATGTGAAACATTCTACTTTCTTCTTATTTTACTGGGTTTTTTGGGGTTTGGGTTTTTTTGTTTGGTTAGGGGTTTTTTTTGTGGTTTTGTTTTGTTTTGGGGGTTTTTTTTTGTTTGGTTGGTTTGGTCTGGGGGTTTTGAGGGGATTTTCCTTGGTTTTTTTTGTTTTTTCAAGTCCCTCTATCAGTCTAGGTTGCTAAGCAGTCAGGGCCACAATTGTGTCTATCTGTTGTCAGTTTCATTCTGTTCTATAGAATTAAACACTACATGCCTTCATCACTACCAGACAATCACTGTCAAATAAGACACATTTTAAAAAGCTCTTACTTACTTGATCAAGAATATCTGAAAATTGTTTAAGCTTACTGAGCTCAACCAAGTTCAGCCAAGTCATATCCAGAATCCATTTAGCCGGCTTAGGAGGACAAGCTTTAAGGTCTAGGGAAGCTCCACCTGCAAGAAATCAGTAATTAGTTATAATTAAAACTGTTGGACATACCCAAAAGACAAAAACTAAAAATAGGACCTAACTGTAAAATGTAAACTAGATATTGACCATTTCACAAGACTAAGCCTTCCAAGTTTGAAGAAAAACTACTTATTAACTAAGGATGGCCAGAAAGAAATTTCTGAGTTAAATATCAAGAAAAATTTATTTATTTATTTATTTTTAATCCCTAACAGCTTCCCTTTACAAGCTAAATCTTATTTTTACTGTAAAAGAATAAGCTTGAGTTTATGGAGGGAAAAAATAATGATGATGCTTGCTTACTTTTTTTTTTTTTCTTGGAGTTTTTAATGGTTTGTTTTGTTATTGGAGGGGTTTTTTGTAAATTATGTAATTTTTTTATAAGTCAAACACATACTTGGTGGTATTTGAGCAGCAGACAAACAGCTGAAAGACATTTTCCTTTTAAATACTCTCAAACCTATTTTAATGATATTCAGTGAGCTTCTATGAATTAGAACTATCATACAATGTTGTCTGTCACAAGAAGAGAATGACAAGCATGTATTCTTTTAATTGACTGGCTTCTCATGTGCAAATGGAAGCAGCAAGTTGTCTAGGAGATACAACTACAGCTCACAAATTTCCTACAACAATATATGTGCTCTACTTAATATTGTTCTGTAGTTCCAACCTTTAATAAGTGTCAGAAATTCCTCACGCTGCACTCTGTTTCTTTGTATATCAATCTTCAGTGTAAGTAATAATGTGAAAAGGAATTTGTGCTCTTCATAGAGTCCTCGGGCAGCATATTTGAACACTTCATATGTCATATGTTCAACAATATTAGTGATCCTCTTGCTAGTTACAGGGCTCTTTGTAGACCTGTTAGAACAGTTGAATGTCAATTTACATAGGCTTTATTAAAGGGAATATTATATGAAGGATAAAAAGCATAATTCAGAACTTTCAAAACATGAAAAAAATAATAGATCACAATCACAGATTGTTCAGATTGAAAGAGCAACCAAAAAAAATTCCTTTCTAATCAAGCCTTTCTGCAGAGCTGAAAATCAACACAGTGTAATGATTTTTAATTACTTAATGCCTAATTTTTAATGACTGTAAGTACATTTAAAGGTTCTTGCTTTGGTAACTAATAGGCATTGGCTTATAGGCATTTAAACTGACAATTCACGTCAAGATTGTAATGAGGAACACTTCTTTCTGACATTGGTTTACAACAAAACTTTACTGTGGTATGACCACCTCCAGAACTGGGTAAATATAAATAATGATTGTTAGCTAAATTACCTGGCTAGGGAGCGGTCAAAAAGCCCCAAAAACTGCCGAAGTGAAGTCTGATACATCACATTGACCATGCTCATCTCAGTAATAAGGAAGTATAAGATGCTACCTCGAGTTGCAACTGAAAGACAGGAAACAAGACTGTGTTCAAAGTGGAAATGTAGAGCAGAAAACTTTAACACTCTACAACAAATACAGTGAGTTTAACACCAGTGTTGAATGAAGATCCCTAAGTTGCTCCATTCTTTACTGGCCAGAAAAAGAATTAAAATTTTA
The DNA here is from genome assembly GCA_024611175.1 of Megaceryle torquata. Classification (NCBI taxonomy): domain Eukaryota; kingdom Metazoa; phylum Chordata; class Aves; order Coraciiformes; family Cerylidae; genus Megaceryle; species Megaceryle torquata. Next base: position 5,972 of record JANIJG010005418.1, read on the forward strand.
ATCTGCATTTATTCATCAGAAAAAAAAGAAATCCTTCCTGAAATTAATACCTGTTATATAAATCCTAGCTTGCAAATATAAGAAAATTGGGAGAGTATCTGGATGGTATACTGCAATATTTAGATCATCATTAGACCATATGAAAACTAAAATGCTTTGAAGTACTGTTTGAACAAATGTCCAAACAAATGTCACTTTACAGATTTTTGAAGGTATCATGTAAAAGCCAAATGGAGTATATTGATTTAACTTACTCAGCGCTGATGTAACTTACTTTTAGCAGTCATTTAGTTTTAAATACAAAGGTTTTACAAAGTCTGCAATGATTTCTGGTACAGTAACTGTATCATTTTACACATTTCCTAAAAGGCAGGTATAACAATTCCAGAGAGAATTATTTTTTTCTTTTTCACATGTTTTCACTTGACAATTAAAAGCCTAAAGACTGATGAGGTGTGCTGATTATAATTAGTTAAGGACCTATGACAGGATTACAAAAGCATTTATAATTATTCTAAAAGAATGTAAAGATGTTGAACTCAAACATACAGTTACCTAAATACCCTAATGACTGATTTCATTGACAGTCTGTAAAGGGTCAACATTTTAATAGCTAAGAAAGAACAATCAAGACTTCACAAGTTTCTTACTTAGTAGAGTAGATAGAAAGGTGCCCTTATATAGAAAGCAATGGGAAGTCCAGGGAGAGGATAGAGCATTCGATTATATAAATGCCACATGAAGCATAACATTATATATTCACCATTGCTCAGTGTGACATTTTCTAGATGCATTTTACTTACAGGAAAACACAGATCCTTACAACCTATTATGGTCTTCCTGATCTCATCCTATAATTTCTCTTACTCTAAGAATTGCTGTTTTGACTGTACACGCCAGTCATTTGTCATTCATCACGACATCCACTCACCAGGTCTGTACTCTTCACGGGCTGAGTTGATCTGCACTTCAGTTTCAGCAGAAGTTTGCAGTTTCTGTGTTACCTCCTCAGCAGTCTTCTTAGTATTACTCAATACAATTATTAGACTCTCATCATCTACCAAAGAATTCTTCGTGCTTGTAAGTCGGAACAAAAGATTATCTTCTAAGTCTTTAATTCTCCTTTTGTTCATAGTCACATCTTCAATAAGATCTGTTCTTTCTTTCTCTAATTCCTGTTGGAATACACAGTAATACTTGGAAAACAGAAGAGCAATCAAAAATAAAAACAAAATAAAACAAGGTATTTGGTTTTAAAAGTACCGATCCTACTAAAACAGTGTAGGTCAAGAGTAACTGCACTGATTAGAAAAAAGAATTCCAGTGGCATTGACAGCAGGTCTATTGCTAGGTTTCCAAACCTGCTACATAAGTATGCATTAACAAATCATTTCAACAAATACTATGAAACATGCTTATGTCATGCTCTAACAGAATTATAAGTTCAGAAAAATAATTGTTTTTCTTCTCTTTTTGTTTCAGACAGACAAGTGCAAACATCACATTTGAGTAGCCTTCATTTATAGAAATTTGCAACACTATTACAGCTTTTGAAATTTTTTTCTTTTTGTTTTCCCACATTCTAAACTTGGGGTCTTCTCACTCCTACATTCTGCTAACATTCCTAAGTATTTCAAGCATTAAAATCTTGTAAGGAAATTCCTGTTATCTTAAAAAAACATATATATATTTTATTTTATTTTTAGTCCTATCCTTTTATCACTGGGCACCACTGAAAAGACACTGGCCCCTTCTATTTGACACCCACATTTTAGATATTTGTAAACATTAACAAGATCCCCTCTCAGTCTTCTAAGAAGACTACAGTTAACTCCATTCCAATCAACTAATGCGTAATGGAACTTCAGAAAAGCAGGTAGCAATTATGAAGCAAGACAAGCATAATGCAAGTTTGATGAAGCAGAAAAAAATTTAAAAGTATAGCATTAAAAGAATGTTAAGCGTACAATTAAATATAATAATTACCATGGTGATAAATTATTCTGAGACAAAGTAAATTTCATGTTTTGCTGAGTTGAATTTAAAAGGTTAAACATACTATAGAGTGCAATGCATTTAAAAAAACCTGGTAAGATAAGTTTTCCTCACAAGAAGAGTCTGAGAAATAAGTTGGAAGCAGAATGACCAAATTAGAGCAAGTGAAGTAACCTTATGTGGTGGTACAGATGACCCCTACCCTGGGACACTTTGCAATGATGCTGTCTCTGAGTCCACTTTGTGAAATCAGTATCATTGTTGCCTAGTTTTGCAAAGTAGGAGCCTGGGACAGCTCAGGACACTGGGAAAGCTCTGTACATTCTGATGCCTGATACATTCTGACCTTGTGTGCCCACCTGAAACCAACCAAATTTCCTCACACCCTGTGAAGATATGTCAGCAAGATGGAATAGCAGGTCACCCCTGAACTACATCCATAACTTCTGAATACTCTGGCCAATGACAGACCACAGCCCCATCAGGAAAGAGACAAGATGGCCTGACAATGGCCATAGTGGCAAAGTACTAGGCTAGTACTGACCAGAGTCAATCTTCATGTGACCCTATAAATACTGATCCTAAGTGAGACCCATTGGAACTCTCTGGGATGTCAGGAGGCTGAGTCCCTCTATATCTGCCTGAGCTGGTACATCTCTCTGGCCAGACTCTGACCATATACTGGTAAAGGCAATGAAGGGAATCACCATCTGTCTGCAAAGACTGACAAAGACAATCACCATCCACTTGTAATAAGTCGATGAAGAGAGATGTATTTTCAATCCACAGGCTTTTAATAATAATAATAATTGCACCAATATGTACCCAAATTTGCTTTAATGTGCAGAAAGATGCTATCTTACTTACAGGTTAACTTCTACACCTGTACATAGCTCAGTGTGTGTATGTGTGATTTGTTTCTGCTTAGCCAATTTTGTCTAACCTTATGCAAATCATCATATTTACTATAATCAGTTCTTGATTTTGATTAAGCACTGCTAGTTAACAAATTATCATTTCAGTGTTAATCTGTCAGAATTGCTGCTATGCCTTACTTCAAACAGCACAACGTTGCACTAAGCAGCTCACAGAAGTCCTAATACCAAAAATTCCTTAGACATGAACTGTTGACCAGGTCTGGTACTAGAGGTAGATTTAACCTTATTCTCTGAAGAAGTTCAGAGGGCAAGGGGGTCTATTCAGAACCTCATGACCAAATGGGAGGATTTCCTTTTACATTTAAAATCCCCAGTCTCCCTGGTATTCTTAGTCGTAAACCATTGACCGTATCTAAGATTGGATTTAGCCACACCTGGCTACTCTCTGAGAAGGAGTTTAGAAAGCAAGGGGGTCCATTCCAAAATCCTAGGAACTCAACAGGAGGCCCACCCCTACCACCTTCCACTTCCAATCCCCATGAAAACCATGCTAAGCCAACTTCAAATATTTTTTACTCTGTACATACATATATACGCACAAATATTGTAATCCTGTTCCTTTCTTTAGTCAATTTGTTTTGTAGGAAGTAATCTAATGACTTTGCCATCAAATTGATTATCCTTTTTTGTTTCCTTTATATATTTCACCAAACTTACTTGATGTTGTTAAACCATTAATCTCTTTTAATAAATTGTATTGCTGCTTTCATTAGAGTGAGGTGCATTCCATTCATTCCACAACAAGCAGAATCTGAAATTAGGGTTCTGTAACAAGTGATTAAGTAATTTAAAGGGGAAGTGCTCTTTTATGGCCCCCACAACAAACTGATGTAGTCAGAAGGATGTCAAGCAAAGTCACCAGTTACTTACAAAAAAAACCCATGGCATTAGCCCAAACCCCAGTCTTCCAGAAGAACTGGAGCACGAGAACTGGTGTGACAGGGAAGAGATAGAAAAGCAGGTAGATGTGACAAGGACCTTGACTAAAGACCATAAAAATAAAGGCTTACTTAGAAAAATGCTGGGTACCTGCTTAGAAGCAGGTACCTGCCTAGAAAGAAATAAACAGGAAAGTGAAAGATATGCAGGATGAGATAGAGGGCTGTAAAGCTACTGAACTGCTGTAAAGCTACTGAACTGCTGCTACCTTTACCCAAAGTCCCTGGACACAGTTAACATCAGAAAACTAAGTGTCTCCTGAAGATTAGGATGGCAATATCCAGAGTGATTCAGATAGTGAAGATAACCTTCCCTGCTCATCTGAGTGTATTGCACATGTAAATTATTAAAACAGAAGAAAATACTACACCAGTGGCTGGAGCAGGAAACCACACAAGAAAAATTACACCATTTGATCCGATTCAAATAGCTAATTTGCAGGAACAGTACATCCCCCACAACACCTTAGATGAAAAACTTAGTGAAAAATCCGTAAGATTTTAAAATACTTTTTTTGCAGATCATGAAGAGTACACTTTTGGAAGAGTGCATATTTTCTGCATGTCTTCAAAAATCTCCAGTCACAACATTCAGGATGAAAAAAAAATAAGCCAAGTTACCATATACATAGATTCAAGGAACTTGCACCAAAGAGGCTATTTCAAATCAAGGTTTATGGAATTGCTTTCACAAGCTGATGTCATTTTACAGGCTGTACCAAAGTATGCTAGATCTTGTTAATATTCATAAAATATAAAAGCTGCTATATAGCTTATATAATTCTGTCACAAAATGATTCACAAATGCAAGAATTTGGATCAATTGTTCCTTATAAAACTTGAGTCTTTTGCCACCACCAATCTTGAAATATGAATGTGAAAATTCAAAAAGCCATAAATAGTTCGTATATATTATAAATCCACTACTAATCTGACATATCTATTTCTATGACACTCAATAAGCAAGTTTTTTGTCAAATTACTTAACAGCCAATGTATGAAAGCAATCATATTAAGACAGTATAAATTATATTTTATTCATATATAGATCAGGTATAATTAAATTTATACAGATATACCAGCTACCTTCAACCTTCTTATGCTTACATCTTGCAAATTGGTTTAGCATTCTGATGGGAAATAAGAAATCAGTACCAGTATCAGCAATCAGTGAATTCTTTGAGATGTATGCTGCACAGATTCTGCCAATGGCGACACAACAGAGTACAGGAAGAGTAAGCCAAACATTGAAGAATCTTTAAATGATGTGCTGTAAACCATCCTTTTCTTCATTGCATGTCTAAATTTCATTCAAAGTGCAGAACCATATGAGACACAGTGGAATGGCAAGAAATAAAAATGCACATAGAAATCTTGAAAAGCACTAAGTTTGGATAAATAATGTCTTCTTTTTTTGAGGGAAAAGTTGCACACGCACATTCTAACACTGGATATCACCAAGTAGTCATACTGCTTGGAACACGTGGCAAACTGTCTCACAGTTAAATAATTCCACTATCCCCAGGTGGTCACAAAAAAAGCCGTAGTGAGTATACAACTCTAACAAGCTGGTCCTGAGAGCGTAGTATGTCTACCCATTAGACATTCCCTGTTAGTGGCAAAGATATGATAGAATAGTAGCATAATGTTAGTTTGGAAGAGACCTCAAGAAATTAATTACACCCCGCTCAAAGCAGGTCTACATTAGTTGATTGCTCAGAGCCATATCCAGTTTAGTTTTGAACCCCTTCAGTAACAGAGATTCCGCAACATCCCTGGGTAATCTGTTCCTATTTTTGACCACTTTCAACGTACTTATTTTTTTCCTAATATCTGTTCAGAATTCCCCACATTTCAACTTGAGTCCATTACTTTTCAGTCTATTGCTTTGCACCTCTGAGTAAAATTAAGCTACTATCTTTTCCATGTCCTCCAAGCAGGCATACAGCAAGAGTGATGACTGAAGGAATTTGCTGATAAAATGACTGTCATCTTGAGGAATGTACTATATTGCAAGGCCCGAAAGTGAAGCTTGGCATAAGGCTTTATGAATATATACATCACAGTGGGTTTCAGACAGTGATAATTCCATTACATAGTGGGTTGACAAGCTGTCACTTGTTGAAGAGAAGCTGATGGTACAATGAAGCAAAATACAGGCCTTCACAGAACAAGTATGATTTCTCTCGTGAGATCCATGGATTTGTCAGAAATGAAATGCAACTACTTAGCAGGATGACTAAGGACATGAAGGAGGAATGTCTTATACTGGGGAGTGGTGAGGGAGGAGGATGGGAGGATCTCAACAGATACCACAATATGGGAAGAAATACATTCCTCTTTAGTGAAGATATACTGGAACTATTGCCAAAATCTTAGTAAATACATAGTCATAGATGCATAGTGTCTCATTTGACTTCAGCATTGCCTGAGAGTGATTAGGTGTTCCATAGTTCAAAAGATACCAAGTAGCCTCCTTGCAGAACTTCTGGTGGCATGTTTGCTGGGATTGTTATCCTAAACTTGGACTTCCTCAACTAATACATCTGCAATGTCAAACTAGGTAGCTATGCCGTTTCCCCTTGGAGCAAGGAAGTAACTAAGTGTAAATGCTTTGCACCACGTTATGCTGCCATGAGCCCCACACTGTATAGACAAAAGGGCATCATTTTTTATTTCAAGCTCTTTTCCTTTTCACAGGCCATTTTTATGAGGTTATAACTCACTGGGGCAGGAAAAATAAGGTGGGTATGGTACAGTTGCAACAATAAAAACAAATAGAAACTTCCACTTCAATGAGTCCATTTTTTCTGTACCTGCTTTTAAATCATCATAAATAGGTTATATTAAGAATAACCATAATAGAGAGAGACAGAAAGTTACCCTGAACTAAATAGAAAGTAATAAATTGAAGTAAAACTTTCTCCAGGTAAACATAAGAGGTATAGCCAGGAAAAAGATACAATTAATTATTTTACCTGTTTCTCTGTGAGAATGACTCTGCCTAAAAGTTGATTTTCAAGACCTTTCATGGTCACAGTAAAGTCAATGATGGAGGTTTGAGCACTAATTTCGGGAGAGTAACCTGGATTTGGCAGTTTTGTAGTAATGTAAAGTCTGAAGCCCTTCATAACATCTACTTCCTTATCACCAACCTTCACCTTAAGAAAAGTATGAAAAAGAAGTCTTAAGATATCAAGAACCAGTATACAGTCTGTCAAATGCTGCATGTAGAAACAAAGGCTAAATTTTTGTGTTCAAAGGTGTAAAAATACAGCTTTAAATTATATGTTTGATGCAAATAATTTGTTCAGAATATCTATGAAACAATTCAAATGACTCATTCACAGACTATTTAAATTTTTTTAAATTGTCATAAGGGATAAAGAAATCTATAGCTTAAATATATTAACTATTTGTCATCTTATACTCTACATTTATTTTGTGTGTGTGTGTTAGCATTAATCAAATTTAAATATTAGTTCAATATTTTATAGTCACATATTTATGAGGAGATATTTTTTTCAAGGGCAAGGGAGTTGGGGTGGGCTGTTTCCACTTGTTTGCTCATAAGTTTTATTTTTACCTTGTTGGTTGAACCTGTTTTAATGAAGTTCCTTTCCAAAACATTATCAAGTGTTGGGTCAAGCTCTTCTCCAACATCTTCTATCAAAAGAGGTCTTCCCAAAGAAAGGCTATCTTCTAAGTGATTTCTAAAATATTTGTGATTCAAGGTAGTGATCTAAAAATACAATCACGGACCTGTATGTTATGGCCAGTAACCAAGATTTTTGTTTGCTTTGTATTTATAAATTATTTCATTTTATTTAAATTACTGACAAAAATCAGTGATCCTATGGTTAGACTAGGATTAAGCAAAAACTGTGACCATAAGAAAAGGTAGCATTAGTGTACTATATTCTCAGTTCTCACTGAATGCAAACTTCTATTTTTCAACCACAGAAGCAGAAGCAAAGCAATGAAGTTTTTCTATCCTATGAGTGGAAATAGACCAGAAATTCACAGGAACCTTTTATCACCTTCAATTTTTTCTTGGATAACATCCCAAGTCAAACTGCAATAAGGTCAATTCCAAGATTAGGGCTCTTTTATTTTTTTCCACTTAAAATTATATTATACAAGCCATTAGATACTCTTTGCTTTACAAAATAGTCCTCAGTATAATTGTGATTTTTTTTTAATTATTTTTTGACACATACACAAAGCACATCCGTCTTAGCTTTTTTTATAATTCCATTGTTAACATCTAATAATAGTTTTTAAGATAACTAGCTAGGCACCTATTAAAGTGTTCTGCACTGAGGTAACAGTCAACACGAATGAAAGTAGTTTCATAGTAATACTCTCAGAGCCACTCTATTAATCATCCTTCAAATATCTCTATCTTTTTCAAAGATATCTTTTTAAAAAGCTGGTCTATTGGTGTAATCATGATTGCAGCAAGCACAGGCTTGATTTCTTAATTATTTTTGCATTTGAATTAGTGTATCTTGCCTCAGACTGTATGTTGCTGCAACACTGTCTTCCCTGTATATTTAGCACCTGACATCCAGGCTAGGAAAATGCATTATTATCAATAATTTCTGATTAAAAATGACAAATATATCATGCTGTGCGTCTTCATTTAAAAACATCTATATGAACCCATATTAATCACTTATTTGTTTTGGTTATTTTTTTAATGCTTATAGTATTCTGCAAACATGCTTCAGCCCTTATCAGACATTACCCATCCATCCTTTTTTCCCCCACAGTTTGTTCCATTAAAATAAATTTATTAAACAAATAGAGTCACTGGTACTAGTATAATAAGCTTCAAATGTATGTTTTCTTATCTAGCTACATCTCAAATCTACCAAAATAGATCTGAGATACCTTTTGTATCCAGATTAGATATTTTATATAAAAGACGTTTGCTAAATATTTTTTGAATCACTGAATTGTACTCTTTTGTAAACTAATTGTTTCTAGGGTTTATGAAAGCAGTGGTATTCCTATTACCTGAAGTTCATTTCTGCCTTCCTTATTTTTAATCCATATTTTACCCTGTGCTTGTGGATCAATTAATAAAGGATAACGAGATGCTTTAGTGACAATGATTCCATTTTGTATGGATAAATCATCGTTTGGTAATCCTTGCAGGTTCCATTCACTAATAGTTGGAGCATCAGTCAACATTTCTATGAGGTTCAAGTTGTTACCAAAGGGGATTTTCCGGCTCTTCATTTCCTTTTGCCAGTCATTTAATAGCAGATTACGGAACTCTTGGTTAAAAGGACCAGAATAGGACAGAAAAGCAGTAGCCAAAAGTACATCACCTTAAAGAGAAACACGAAAAGAAGACAAAACATTACAACTTGGCCAATTCTATTCAGAATGAGCTCCTTCCTTCTCTAGTTGTTATTTGGTTTGGCTGGTAACTGAAGAACACAAAGACAAATCAGCCTTTTTCCCAAGGCTCATTACATAACAAGACAATGCTGCGTTTCAGTAGATGCCATGTTTACTTTATCCTTACAACTGTAGGAATTAAGAGATGGGCATCTGGCACCCAGCCAAGGTTAACCCAACACACATAAAACTATTCCAAATGTCAGACACTTCATGAGGATACGGGGGAATAAATTTATTCATAAATTTCCAATTCCAACATTTCCCCACACATTCATGAGAACAAGATAAAACAGTATTTGAGGGAAGGGGGAGAACAGAACCTTCATTTAGGAGTACTAATTCAGAACAAATCAATTATAGTTATTATGACTAAAAATAAGTAATAATGTAACAGGCATCATTATGGAGGTATTAGGTAGTTGTGCCCTGTGATAGGATGAGAGGTAGGTGAAGGTGATGAGAGGTAACAAGGTGAAAGACAGCAAGTTCCACCTCAACATGAGGAAAAATTTCACTGAGAGTGACAGAGCACTGGAACAGGCTGCCCAGAGAGGTTGTGGAGTCATCTCCTCTATTGACTTTCAAGATCTGCCTGAATCTGTTCCTGTGTGGCCTGCCCTGGGTGTTCCTGTATTGGCAGGGAGGTGGGACTCTTACAATCTCCAGAGGTCCATTCCAACCCCTACCATTCTATGATTCTATTAAGTGTGACAAGTTTTAATCTTCTGGTCACTTTGAGAATTGCCCCTATAACTTTCACAGCACCATAATTTTGAGGAGGTTTTTTTGGGTTTTCTTTTTGTGGGTTGTTTTTTTTTTGTTTTTTGGTTTTTTTTGGTTTGTTTGTTTTGTTTAGTTTTGTTTCTTTAAAACATCTACAGTAAGAATACAGGATTCAAACTGGAGAAGATACTGTACTTTTATACTGAATACTAATATTTTTTTAGACTTTTTCTAGTTATCTACAGAAAAATATTATGAGTGTGTGAGGAAGGTATCTTGTATTTTTAGTAGGTTAATAATACATGTATACATATTATACTGGCAAATAAAATACAATCTATCTACTATAACACAACCTATACAACAAAATGGGGGGAGGGGGGTTGTCTTACAGAATTTCAAGACAGAGGTAAGAAAAGAAACTTCAGACCACAGAAAAGGACAAGATAAATTTCATTTACTTGATCTAACTAATAAATTAATTCTTTATAATAAAAAGTGCTTTAGTGTCCAATTGCATGTATATAAAATAACAATTAACTTCTAAGATACAGAAGTTTTTTGAATGTTAGTAACTACATTTAAAAATATTGATTTCTACATATAAATGTCAGTTCCTGAATATTAGTCTTCCTCTCCTCCATGTGTATGCTCAGTTATAGACATTTTATTGGCACTTGCTAACATATTACTCTCTTTGGACTCTTTGCCTACAAACATCAGTCAAGTTAAAATATCAATGTTCCAAGTATGCACTGCATATTATACATGTCCACTAAAAGCCCATTCTCAGCATACACAGTTACAGTTTGGGTTTTTTTAACTAAGAACTTCAGTGTCATATTGCATTATTCACATAGCAGTGCTTTAGCAAGAGAATTAATAATAAATACCCTAATTTTAGCAACAGTGCAATTAAGCCACACAGGAAAAGTTTGAAAATTCTGTTTTCAGTTTCACTACCCGTTACAACTCAAGTGACTAACTTCCAAGTTCAAAAGTGGGACAAAAGCTTACCAACTAGCCTTTTGGTTTGCACAGCGAATTCTTTACTCTGCTCTGTCCACCTCTCTTTTTCACGTGCTAAACCACTTATTAGACTTGACGCGGTTTGCATTTTATGACGGCAACGCTCAGCATCTTCAAGCAAAGTCTAGAGAAAACCATACACCAAGAAATATAGTTTACAGTCATGTATTCAATAGGCCAGAAATATCTGTACATTTATCTAAACCACTAGTTAAACAACAGCATAAAAATATGTTCTCAAACACTTATATTACTATGCAGAGGAGGGAAAGTGGTATGGAAGAAATACATAACACGACAAAACTATCAACAGGACAAACTATCAACATTTGTCATAAAACTGATCTATTTTTTTAATATTTCTGCTCTTTAATTTCATGTTGGCACAAATGTTAAATGACATGCAAAAAACCTGGTACCTATTAACTCTGGGGAATTCTGCCCAGAATTTCAAATATATTATACACAATTAACATATGTTAATGAAGCTTGATGTTACAGTAGTATATGCTAAACAAATAAACCAAATAAAATAGTTTTTGAGGACGTAAAAGAGGAGAGGATCGGTGGCAAAGAAGAGGTGGAATCAAAAGAGGCAGCATCCAAGTAATATCTCTCTCTTATCCTCTATCCATCAACAGTCTTTCTAAGGAATAATGCATTCTCTCAATTTCACTATTAAGTTTTCTTTAAAGTAAGGGTGGAAACTTTTTTTCTGTAAAGAGCAGTTCACCTGTTTTTCTCTCATTGCTTTTTCATACTCTGCCTGCACAATATCTAATTCTTCTTGCTTGGCAACCAGTTCTTCTTGAGCTTTCTGCAGATCCAGCATAGCAGTGGTCAGGCGATTCTCCTGGATTGCTAAATTAGCCTATAAAGCACACAAATATAAAAGTGTATTTCTACATACAACATCCCAAAACATTTGCTATAATGTTTCTCAAAGAAACACTACATTTCAAAATCAAACTGCTCAGTAGAGATTTCATCATTCATTGAAACCTTTTATTTAAGTTTTACAACAAACTAAATTCTTATTACATGTAGCTGCAGTTAAGTCTAAAATCAGTTGGTCTAAAATCAGTTAGAAAAACAATAATTAGAAAAGCTTCTGGGAATATAAGCCATTCTCCATCTGACACAAAAATTAGTCTGATCTGGCCTGCAAAAAAGACTGGTGCCAATGAAGCCTATTTGGTTTCTCCAACCAACATGCTTTGTCTAATAAAACATACTACCTCTAACTATAAATCTTCCTTCTCAGTCATCCCCATTATAAAAACAGACTATTCTGTGTTAAAATCATGCTTGGCCATGTTCTTCCTGACTTTCATTCTTACCTTTAATATCTTTTTAGGCCTGTTTTTCTCTAAATAACACTGATAATCAGAGTCTCTGTAACAGTCTTCTTATAAACTGAGAGCTGGAACATTAAAAGAACCAGTTCTCAAGTTTTTTCCAACTAAATTCTTAATTAAGGTAAAGCAATTGCAATAGTGAATTAAACTAGATGACAGCTGTTTTAACCCCATTCAAAAGGGGTCCAAAATCATCAAACTGCACAATATCTTCCATAATTTTGACAACTCACAAGTAGTATTATATTTGAAATATATTTTGCTGTAGAGTTACTATTTGCAAAATAATAAATTCCTACAGAAGCATGCACCAGTTTGAATAATGCAGTTGATGTTCCCAGCAGATGATCTCAAGTGCACACAGGTGGGGAGGATAGGGAGCAAAGGGTATTTGTCTGCCTCTCACTGATTAAGAGACTTACTTTTAAAGGTAATACTTCTTTGTTGATGGAAAAAAATACAGCCATAGCTTTGGTCCATGAGCAAAGGCCAGCAACATTCCCACATACTCTCTTAGCTGTCTCAATGTTGTAGTCCACCATTTCAAAATAAGGGCTCAAAAGTTCTACCACTTCTTCATTAATTGTGTCCTTTGGAAATTGCTAAGAAAAATACCCCAAAAAATAATAAAATATAAATAATGTAAAATATTTGCAAATACAGGTAAGCGATGCTTGTATTTCAGCACACACAGAACACTGCCAAGATCACAAATGTTACTTTTAAACAGCTAATATGAAGTTTTGTCTCATGCATCTTCAAAAGCTTGCCAAATTCATTCTCCTCTGTTCTATATTCTTACCAAATGCAAACCAGTCTGCCTTCATTTATGACCTTCACTACCTTACACTGTCCATTACACTTGCACAGCTAATTGTTGTACAAAGTATCACTGATATGCTGCTTGAAATTTCATTTTCCTTAAGACTGAATAAGTAACAATCTTCAAAAAAGAAAAGGAAAAGCTTATCCCTGGTTCATAAACATGCATTCCAAAATGCAGTCCTTTCAAAGGGCAAGCCAGCTATCTTCTCCTTAAATTGCCCTCTCTCTTTTGTGGAATGTGTTTCAATTTTAAGAATTTATTTTGACCCTTTCTTGTCTCTGAAAAACATGTCTTCTGTTCCTCATCCCCAAAAGCTCTCAGTTTTATCCCTCAAATTTATGCTGATGGTCAAATACTCTATATAAGTTTGGCCTTCTTTAAAGACATATTTACAAGGTATAATGAATGTCCATCATTGATGGACTTGAAAAACAGCTGTTCCCTGAAGCACAAATAGGTTTATTTATGTACAGGCAATGAAATGTTGAAGACCTTCAGTAAACTAAAAATTCTTACAAGTAGATGCAATGTGAATATTATGTAAAGAGCATCCATGGCACTAACAACCATACAAAATCGGTGAAGACCGCCATCTGTGATTTCCCCCTGGACCAGAGCCAGATTAAGTAAATTCCTCATAATGCAGAAAACAGAGATTAATAACATCCAGCGAGGCAGGACAAGGTACAATTTATTTGGAATAAATTAATCATAACATTATTAGTTTGAAATACGAACAGAGACTTATTCATCAGTTACACTTCCAATTTCCCTAAACACGTGCTATGGATCTGAATTTTTTTATTTTTTTTTAATAAATTAATAAATAAATTTGATTTTATACAACTATTCTTTTGCAAGCCACTGTATAAATTGCAGTGCTGAAAATTAATGAAAAGTTAGGTACTGGAGGAAAGAAAAAAAAAAAGATGTTTTCTATCAGCTTTAATGAAGGTGATAAGTAATGGCTATTCAAACCAAATGCTCAAAGCTTTGAATCATTTGTCACTGAAAGTAATTTAATTGTCTTAGTTATAAGAAACTATAACTGATTTATGACCTGACTTTGCCAGAAGGATTCAAGTTTATTTAATTATGATATACTTATTTTTAAGTCCTTAAATTTCAGATCTATTGTGTGCCTGATTCCCCTTGCACGTTTGTTCTCCTGTGAACACCAGAGAAAACACTGTCCCTTATTTTCTTAAATTTAAAAAATTTCACAAAGAAGATTGCACATGCACCTGTAGGTTCTGTAAGAAGTTCCCTGCTGTCATCAGTTTCAAAGATTCCTGCCATGATGGGATGGTACAGCATTTTTCCTGATCAATTTTCACATTGTTCACCCTTCTCTGGAAGAGCAGTAATACACAGTCCATGATACGCATAATGAGGTGAGGAGGTCGACCCAGGGTGCGGACAGTGGCAATATCTGCAGGCTTTATTGTCTGTGAATTTAAAAGAAAGGTCAAAGCAGTTACTGTTTATTTTAAAAGATACAGAGCACAAGCTCACCAACAGTAGTAATCCACTGGAGAAGAAAAAAATTATTCATATTATTTTTGATTGAAAATAATTTTACCTCTAAAAAGCATGAAGCTAAAATGACTCTCCAACCTGATTTTCACTACTACTACCTCCTAGGAACTGCTACGACAACTCAGCTCATCCACCTCCACAGCAGCACCTAAAAGCTTAAAACTACCATGCACATTTTTGACAAAGAGCAAAACAGAAACATCTTGAAATTTTACCTATTTTTTTAAATATGCAAGCCTATTGACCAGAAATGGAGTCCTATTATGTCCTAAATATGCAAACCTATTGAGCAGAATTGTGGAAGTACATTCTGTTGATATTTAGCAAATGAAGGTGAATTAAGGAAACCAACGAGAAGGCCTTACACATGTATAGTATTGTATCATCTTAGTCTACTGGATGGCTCATTGGGTTCAGTGTGCACCTAAAAATACAGAAGCTTTTCCAGATATCTGTGTGTCAGCTTTAACCAGTGTTTCTTAATGACCTCTAGGAAATACAGCCCAGATGTTCTTGGTACCCTCCAAATTGTCACAAAAGAGTTGCACTTAATTTCTATTTATTTATTTACTTACTTACTTCTAGGTATGCGTTTCATGTGCCATTTTTATTGCAGGGCAGAGTAACTAACTTGTATTGAAATATGACAATTCTTACTCAAAAAAATGTATTCTCACATATGTTTAAAAATCTTTATAAGCTGTTTTGTACCTACCTATTTCTTAATATTACGTTTAGCAGTCCTAAAACATGTATAAAATTGAGTGAAATAACCAACTACAGATTTTCTTTTAATCTGGTGAGTGACCTTTATGTTTAGCAAATATTTCAATAGACATTTGTCTACACTGCCAGCAGAATTCCATTATAGGAATCCCTAGATGGAAATTTGCAAATTCATAACGATTGTAAGATTCTTTTTCTAAAAGATGTAGCCCTATATAGATTCCTGCAGAGTATTTTCTTGCTCAAAGGAGTTCCTGAATGAATTCATGCATGCCAATAATACAGATATGCATACTGATAAGCTTGGTTTTATGATCATTTTCCTTTCCCTTTAGACACAGGCAAAGCAATTCATTATAGCAAATGCAAGAATTACAAAGGAATTACCTTTCCCCATTTTGAAGTCTCATAATAATGCTAGTGTAGGTTTTCCTTACAATCAGATTTTCATTTATTAGAATCCAAAATTTCAAGGAGACCAGTATTGGTTTGGTTACTTCAGTCAAAATCAGAAAGTAAGCCATAAGATGCAACAAAGGACACAGGACACTGGTGCTTTTTTTATACCTCAGACTCTGGCCAGTAAGCATTGTTTCTTTATGCTCTTGTCAGAATGTTTGTACAACTCTGCATTTTGGGTGGTTTGTTTGGTTTGTTTTAGCTTTCTCCTGTAGCTAAATGTCAGGATCTTGTGTTACAGACCCGCTTATTCCTCTCTTACCAGCTGTCATGCCATCAGCCTTCATTTAGACATTTCTGTTCCACCCTTCAAGAATGATAGCAGTCAGAGATTGTTAAGCACCTCTTCCTCAAAGTGAAGTCATACATTCAGAAGATCCATGAAAACTTCTTTATACTAGATTTTGAAGACTGATTTGAAGGAATGTCACAATAGTCTTTAGCCATCGTAACTGTTGGCAGCCTCTCAAGTAGAAAGGAAAACCTTGCAGCAAATCTACATAACGACCTCTGAGGTTTATCTATCCTTCAGTTTTTTCCTTCATTCTTTTCTGTTTCTTGAGATGCCAGCTCCCTGCTAGCCTCTAGTATTAGGCTTACTTCAGATCCCACTACAGCTGCTCATGACAGAAACACCTTAAGGGACATTCTCTTATAGCATCAGCTGAAGAGGCATTTTTAAAAAAATACTATGCAAGATCAACAAAAATTAATTTTTTTTCATCACTAATGACACAACATGTAAAGATACGGGCACAGTGTTATCACTCTATTAAAAAAGCATGTTGAAAGACATAAAATCCCATGGCAAATGCTAGAAATCTAGGTAATGTCACAACTCGTAGAAAAAAAATATTTTTGGAAGAAAGCAAAAAAGAGTGGATCAGCATACGTATTCAAAATGCAATTCATTGGTGAAAATATAAAACATAACAGGAGGTTTAAATTCGGATGGAATTGTAACTTTGTATACAGTAGGCATTTCTTCAGTCATTGCACACAAAGCTGTTTTACAACAGTATCAACATTCAATTACTAGTCAACCGGCAGCACATCATATATCAACTATCATTTCAAATGAAAGTTAAAAACTTGCCATCTTCTGAAAAACTGCCTATTTTTTTTTAGCACTCAGGTGGGAAAAGAACAACAAAGCTGAATCTAAAATGCCTCAAACATGTACATTTATTTGCATATATTTTCTGACAACTGATGAGTCAATGCCATGTACCTGTAATCTTGCATTTGTTTTCAAAGCAGACCATCTTCTTAGCAGTAAAAAAATATTGCGTCCATATATGGTCCATGCACTAACCTGCAAGGCTGCTTCTGCTTCTTCCAAAGCAGGCTTAGCAGCTTCCAACTTCTCTTCAGCAATGGCTTTGTCAACTGAGATACTGTCTACAATAGCCTGAGCTTTGTCTTTCACTTTCTGAACTTCACCTTTCACCTCTTCAGAGGCCTGTGCTTTTACAGTAACTTCTTTCAGTACCTAGAACGTGAGAAACCACACATGCCAAATATTAAAGAAAACACCTACTTCGAAGAATGTATTAATTTTAGTTGAAAATTTTTATCTGTTGAAATCCAGAACCAGAAAATTCAAACAAGATTACTTTAGTCACATAAGTTTCCAATATCCCATTTTCCCCAACTCTTAAATTCTTTTTGATTTATTAATCTTTTCAAAATCTTTTAAAATAAGTACATACATCAATCAATCAAACAGCAATAAACTTTGAAGTCTGCACATACCATGTCAGCTTTTTCATTGGCAATTTGAAGTTCTTTTTCTTTTATCTCAAGCTCTCTGCTTAGAGCAGCCACTGACTCAGAAGCCTCTTTCAATTTTTCCAGTCCTGTATTCACTCTGGAGTTAAAAAGCAAAATAAGAACCATATAGTTCACTATGTAATTTACATTCCACTTTCCAAATGGTTCCATCAATAGAAAGAATCACATCAATCAGAGCAAACACTAGCAAAATATATTTTACAACAAAAATAAAACTTGTACAGGAACTTTCACACAGATGTCTGATGTCTTTGGAATCAAGAAAGCGAACAATAAAGAATTACATGAAGTGAGTCTGTGGATTGAAAATTTACCTGCTTCTAAACCAAACAGTATGCCCTTATCATTACATAAAAATCCTATATGTTGGTTCCATAAATGTCATTGTCCCTGTTGAGATCCTACCTGATAAAGAACTGAATTCTATACAGCAGAAAGCATTTTCTGATTACTAGAATCCTGAGAAATATCTCACATCACTATTTCTTGTTCAAATCAAGACCAAACAAAAGAGAGTAATAGAAAAATAGCATTGAGATAACACTTTTCTCATTTAGCATTAAAATGCCTCTTCAAACTTGCTTTTTGAATATCAAAAAGTAAGCCGTCACTTGGGACTTCTCAGGCAAGTTGAAGTGGCCTCCACAGAGGCTGCCATTGCAAAGGTTAACCAGTTCTTAGACAGCTAAACAAATACAGGAGAACAGAGAAAGAGTAGCAGCTGCCAAAGCGATACAGACTATATGACTAAGGTTAAATGAAACAAATTGACATGCATGAACTAATCTGGTACATTTAAGGCATCAGAAGGTAGAAAACAGTCCAGACCTCTGTTTTACAAGCCTTCACCCATAACATAACTACAGATTTCTAACTCAGTTTGGTTTTGAAGCTGAAGAATGTTTCAAGGTGAAATCAACTAGTTTGTGTCTTTCTTAAAGGCTTCCAGCTCTTTCTGTCAATCTTTCAAAAATGAGAAGACAGTTTTTCTTAAGGATGATACCAACTGATACACTAAATGCTAATTTGAGTATGTCTGACATGAAGATAAATCTGCAGATAGACTTAATTAGTTTAATAAAACTAATACCTGAACAGGAGAATGAATATAACAAAACCACTGTAATAATCTACATGGAAAAAGCTCAGCAACCTAAATTAGGCTCTGTGATCACAAAACCAAAACCATGAAGAGTATTTCTTATACATTCATATCAGAAGGATACAACTGTTCAGCAAGAAAACAAAAGTTGCTTACTGGTAAATCAAATGCTATTTTTAATATATTATGAAATTACACATAGATGTTTCCTTTTACCCATTAAAAATACATAGGAATAATTTAAATTCAACTATTTTCCCACCACCTTGCTTTCTCATACATCACTAGCCTTTTCACCCTCCAAAAATATATAGTCTTTAGCTTATATGCCAAGAACACCTATCATATTTGGTCAAGTTACATCTTTACACAATTTTAGGAAATTAAAAAAAAAAAAAAAAAGTAAAAATTCTATAACAAACCTATCAGAAAATACCTATAAGGGAAAGAAAGCTACAGACAGAAGTAAACTGAGCAGCTTACCTGTTTGCTAATGTCTGCACTTCAGCATGCTTTTCTTTGTATATGGTTTTATATCCCTGAATAAAGGAGAGGTAGG
Organism: Megaceryle torquata; assembly: GCA_024611175.1. NCBI lineage: Eukaryota > Metazoa > Chordata > Aves > Coraciiformes > Cerylidae > Megaceryle > Megaceryle torquata. Next base: position 25,373 of record JANIJG010005418.1, read on the forward strand.
ATTTGGGAGTCACATGTGTAGAACGTCTGTATCTTTGAAAGTAATCAGAACACTTCTCTGCCACTTCATCCTGGAATGAGCCCATACACTGCACAATTTCTGTCTTTATATCAGTGGTACAGTCCATATCAAAGGAGGACAGGAAATGTTCGGATACTTAGGAAAGAAATAACATAAATGCAAGTAAGTATTCAGGGAAAACTCAGCTCATAGACAAGGTAATACGAAACATAGAAGCACGTATTATGTCAGCTTTCACCCAGCTTCTAAAAGCCCAGTCTTCTTTATTCTCCACCATCAGATTCTGAACATTCTCACTTCTCAGTAAAAAGTATAGCCAAGGATCTGGTATTCTTTCTCCTCCAAAGTGTGCAGCTGCTGTTTCTCTCTGAACCTGTCTGATTGCTAGCTACCAGGGATTGGGTAATCACAGCCTTACTCTGTATGCCTGATCACAGGCACGGGCATGAATAAACTCTTTCTTTAATAGTATATTGCCTTCTTTACTTTACTTTAAGCAATCTCCAATAGGAATTTTTCATCAAACTGTTTTCAAATCCTGTCTTCTGTTAACAACATTTCAAGAGCTTAATAGAGCAACCTTTAAAGAAGAAAACATCCGTGTCACATTTTAGAACCAAATACGTTTATTCTGCCAGTGTGCTGGCAAAACTCAAAGCAACTAAAACAACTTCATGAACATCAATCAGAGAATGAAATATCTGCAAAAACAAAACCTACACCTACCTGCCACTAGAGCATTCTTAGGCCATCGGCTGAACCAATCTATAGTGCATCCAGAAATGAGAGCAGGGAACTTCAGGGCCCTATTTCGGAATTTTTCACCTACTGGTGAAAAGCAAAGAACCACATGAAGGTTCTGACGAACTCTAGTCATGAAGTAGTCATATAGAACCTCACTGGTTGGAGGTCTACGTGGATGTTCCTTTTTGAAGATGGGTATAAGGTCACTAATGATCTCATCTACCTCATCACGTGCAAATAAGTTTGACACCTTTGAGAAAAAGGAAGATTTTTTTTTTTTCATGCTTTATAAGATGATTCAAAATAGAGTATATAGCATAAGGTACAGTTAATACATAGCAACATACATTTCAGACATTGAAGTTATTAGGACCCACCCCACTTGTTTGAACCAGAACTTTTAGTGAAGTGATTCCATGAACCACACTGAAATCTAACTTGCTGTGAAAGTAAAACCAGCTCTACCATATGAAAAACAAAGAATCCATCTACAATAGCTTTGCTTTCTTCTCTTAATATTCTAATAACTAATAGAAATTACTCTGAAACACACCCCTGAAATACATAAAATCAGATAAAAAATAGATACTAATAATAAAGCCCATCCCATCTATTCTGGACAGAAATTTACCATACAAAATCTAACAGTACACAAATATGATATTTAATTTAACAGGTAATTTTATTAAAGTTCAGTCATGTTCCCCACTTCTCAATTTCTTTTTAAGCTATTCTAGCATACCTGACAGCTTGTCAACACATTTAAAAGGGTCTGACTTAAACAATTTCTCTGCATGGAATGATGATGCGCATTCTTATTTTTACAATGGCTCTGCCTCACTCTAACCTACTACAAGTGATTGTTTCCATTTTTTATAATAACGTAACGATAAAAAACACTTGAGTTTTAGTTTGTAAAAATGTTCTCCTTGACACATATGAATATTCTAATAAATGTAGTTCTTCAGAATTAAAAAATTTAAAAAGCAGAAAGATGGTCATGAAAAGGCATCTTACCTCTCCTGATGATAAAACATTGTTCAAGTATTCCAAGAAAGACTCATCTTTAATTTCATTGTCTGTAAAAAGAAAACAGATGCCTTTGCCTTGCAGTCCTGCTGTTCTGTACAAAAGTTTCAAATCTTCCATCAAGTTTGATGTGTTGTATGATCTACAAAAAAGAACAGCTGTAGTGATAGTCAGTCCTTCTTAAAAGGGCATCTTGGTTAAAAGAAAAAGAACAAGTGAATTTAACTAAGGATCATTCTCTTGGAATTTAAGGCAAAAAAGTGTTTAAGTCCAGGAATTTTCATAAAGATTAGGAGGAATGACATAGCTCATTTCAAAGTCTTATGTTTAATACCTAATCCTTTCTTCTTTTCCCTGCTTTCTTTTTCACCACCCACATCAATCAATCAATAAATAAATAAATACACCCCAAACCTATTAAAAAAAAGCCAAAGCAAACTTTTGGAACAGACTACCCAGGGGGGTTATGGAGTATCCTTCTCTGCAGACATTAAAAAAAAAAAAATCTTGAACCCGAAGTCTTATTGTGCCTTTTTTTTTTTTTTTTTTTTTTTTTTGGCTAGAAAAAGTGAAAAGACAGATAGGTGTTGACTCACAGGATTTTGTCATGGGCTAGGTGCAATAAGATAGCTATTTTATTGACTAGTTAAAAAATTCAAACTAATTGGCCTTTCTGGTGAAAGTCACCACCAATAAAGACTCTCAAAGTTTTACAAAAAGGAAAGAGATCATCAGCAAATTAAGAGATTAAAAGATATTAACATTAGACAAGGTGTGGTGGGTTGACCTTTGCATTGTTTCTCTCACGTTCCCACTCACATCCAGCTGCTGTTCCGCAGCAGGTTTTTTTTTCTCCTTCTTAAATATGCTATTGCAGAGGCACTACCTCCATTGCTGACAGGCTGAGGCTTGGCCAGCAGGTGGTCCATCTGGTGACTCTGTTGGACACAGGGGAAGCTTCTAGCAGCTTCTCACAGAAGCCGCATCTGTAGTCCCCCACTCCCTACTACCAAATAGTTGTCATGCAAACAAAATAAACAAGGTTATACTGGAATTATCTCTCTGGCTGGATAAAGGACTGCAAAACCATTCAAAATCCAACAATTTTTATCTTAAAGAACTCACAGAACAGGAAATTTTGGTTTAACAAAGGGCAAACAATTCTATCCAAGAAGGATTAAAAACTTTTCCCAGAGGTATTTTAGCACAAATTATTAGATGTGTTTTAGATAAACACATAAGGTTTGAAAAGCATGGAGTTTACTTTTATCAGTCAGATCACACTACTCCACCTGCTTGTTGACCCACTTAGAGAATCCCAGAGGGTTTGTAAGGCAGGACTATGTTTTATCAGAGTCTTTTGATAAGTCTTTCCTAAAAATCATGTTTACTCAAATCTTCACTCAGTCTATTCTTCATGATAATTTCTTTCACTCATGTGGTTTACAAGCATTTAGGTGTAAGGGCTCCTCTGATGTTTTCTGGACATTTTTTCATGGACTTTATATAGGCCTTCTTATGATCCTCAGATGCCAAGGCACCTTTAAGAGGGAAGCTGTACACCAGTTTCTTCATTCAATATTTCACCATCTAGTGGCTTCATACTTTTTTTGTGAATGTTATCCAACAATCTGTTACTGCTTGCTTTGTCAACTGTACTGTAATCTCTCCTGAAGTCATCCCTATTTCAGATAGATGCTCTGACAAGATCCTCACCAAGAGGCATTCCTTCATGTGAATCTACAATTTCTTCTGCAGCCAACACAGCTGCAAAAGAATTAAAATAATTTATCTTCTCTACAATGACATCTTATATGAGTACTGAAAATATTTCCTAATCATTGACTTGTCCTAAAGACACTCCGGGAGGCATTCATTCTAAAATATTCAGAGAAGGACTTATATTTTATTTTCTTATCTTTTGTGAGTGATTCCAAAAGAACAATATGAAATAGGGCAAGATATACTTGGAAAAAACTGTCAAAATGCTGACATACATACAAGGTGTTGCAAATTAATGGGCAGGCATGAGAATTCCACCTCCTCACACAGGCATTATTTCAATATAACAAGATAAATTCATAAAGGTATTATGGATAGATGCTACCTACAAACACGTTCAGTACAGTTTAGTGCACTGTGTAAAGACACAAAGATAACTTGACACTGCTAATATTCCTTGACATTCTGTGAAACATACAAAAGATTTTACTACTACAAAGATGGTAAAAGCTCAGACTTACTGTACTAAATCAAGAAAATTTAGTAATCCTCAAGGGATTTTCATTATTTTCTCCTTGGCAACAGTGTTAACTTAAGCTTGTTTATTCTCCTGCTGCAGGGACTGGGAGCCTGTTTTATTTATAGGAAGAGTTCAAACACAAAGTACTTAAACTTTAATTAATGCTTACCTTGTTAACATAATCTGGAACGTGTCATAGCCAGCTATGAAAGATGCCAGTCTTGTCAAGCTCTGCTTTCCTGAGCCACCAACTCCAACTAAAAGAGCATTTCCATGAGGAGTGCGAATCACCCGAGAAATCTGTGTAAGATCACAGTCATTTAGTGCTGCCATGTGTAAAAGTTACACACATAAAAACCCTGAGCTACTGCAGTAATAAAGTTATGTTAAAAATGTAGAACAAGTGACAAAAATTAAGGTTAAATTAAGAGATTCTATATAACTGTTAATGTATTCTTTGGATATTTGTACTTTGCAATATTTTCTGTAAACCTTCTAATAGTATAGCAACCACTTGATTCCATCACTGTAAACTTTCAGTTATCAGTAGAATTGCATCTCACACTTCTACAAAGCATAAGTAAATCTCAACTGTGATTTGTTATTGGTGTGCTAACATAGCATGACACGTTATTGTGAAAACTGGGAAGGAAATAGTTATTTCCCTGATACCATACCATCTGACAGCTTTCGTAAGACTTATCTCTCCGGGTCCCTTTATTGTGATCAGAAAGGCAAGCTGTCTCAGGAGTGTTAAATTCAGTACAAAGTATCCAGTATTCTTTACAGCAGGTAATAATATTGTCTTTAAAATCAAACTTCTTAAGCTTCTAGTTTACTTGATTATTAAAGTACTCAATATCAGTACAAACATTTGGTCACAGAGGAACATGTCCCCTTTCTTTCCTGTTTCGTTATGTACCTTTTAAAACAAAAAAAGCAGTAGTTACCTACTGCTCCATATGTCCCTTCAAGTCAGGACAGTGCAATGTAAATAAACAGACCATTTCCAATTCAATTAAAGGAGTTTTCAGCGCTAACTGTGAACTGCATGCAGCACTCATCCCACTGTCCATGACCAGATCACATGTGATGTCCAGTCATAGGACAAGGGGCAGTGGGTGCAAACTGGAACATAGGAGGTTCCATGTAAACGTAAGGAGAAACTTTTTCATGGTGAGGGTGACAGAGCACTGGAACAGGCTGCCCAGGGGTGTTGTGGGGTCTCCTTTGGAGACATTCAAAATCCACCTGGATGCATTCCTGTGTGACCTAATCTAGGTGATCCTGCTCTGGAAAGGGTTTTGAACTAGATGCTCTTTCAAGGTCTCTTCCAACCCCTAACATTCTGTGATTTTGTGAATTTATATAGTTGTTTTACTAAGAATAAACCAGAAACTTGTTAGTGAGTGTGATGAAGTTTGAACAATTTTCCTAAAGAAATTCATAGAAGAACATCATACATTTTGCAGGGAAGACCTTAAAAGGAATGGACTCATTTTGTGAAAGGACAAGAACCCACTCCAATATTTTGCAAACTGCAGATGCAATGTGTTTGTCAACTATAATTTTTTTTTTTTTGGTAGTTATTTATTATATTATTTGTTAGGATAGTACAATCCAATATTCAGTTCTTAATAATTCATGATAATAAATACAGATAAACTCACTGTACAACTCAGAAGAAATAGGGGTTTTAGATTTTTTTAAAAAAAATCTTCTCTTTCATATGAAGCCTTTTCTATGGGGACAACCCAATCAATCTGTACTGTGCTAAAAATGATGGTCAGCTCCAATGCTCAATATTCCAATATCCAAAGACATTTTAAAAGAAGTGAGTATACTATAGATCTACAAAGGAAGTTTGGATTCCATTTATTCCTACTCTGCTGTGCCTATGCCCTCATAAACAACCAATTATGTCCTAACCTTTCATTAGACTCATTCCAAAGAGAGGAAGGGCTCTCGGAAGAATTATTGAGAAGGTTGAAATAGAGTTAGAATAGTGAGAACCATGATCCCACCAGACATAAAAGATAGATATAAAAGAACAGTTCTATCCAGTGCATTTTCAGAAAAAAGTTGAGTTTTAATGCCTAGTCACAGACTGACAAAGTACTTGCTAGCAATAAATTATTTGCTTCAGTTTTAGAAATAATTTACCTTGATTTGTGCATACCTCCACTCATAGGCACTGAAAGAAAGTGAACAAGAACCACAAATGGCAATCCAGTAAGACTGTACCTTGACTAAATGAATCATAGCATCCTCAAAGAAAACCATGTCCATTCCAGTACCACGGATGTTTTCATTGTATGTTTGTAAAAACATATTTAAACGATTCCGTAGTTGATGAAAGGAGTAAATTGGCTCATAGATTTTGGGAATATCTAAATTAACTTCCTCTGACTTTTCACCTAGAACAAAAAGTAACAAAACCATAGGGGTTTAAATGTTTGACAAAGGCTCAATGCGGGGATGAGTAAGTGAAGGTAATTAGAAGTGTCTTTAACCACCCAGAAACAGGTTTATTACACATAATATTACGTATTAGAAGTATATATGAGAGTGCTGCCTATACCCTGCCTACAAGGAACAGTAAGTTCAACTGTTTAATTCGCAAAGACAAACGCAGCGAAAACTAAGGAGTTTTCTTTCTCTACCTCTGAAACTTAAATGAATAAAAAGGGAAATAAACTTAGATGCTAGAAGCAAAAGTAGTACCAGAGAATGTATGTAAATAAATGTTGCATTTTTAAATTGCAAATAATCTTTTTTTTTTTTATGCCCATTGTCTCTGGTCCTGTCACTGTGCTCCACTGAGAAGTCTGACTTCCTCGTCGTTGCACTCTTCCTCTGGGTATTTATATATACAAACGAGATCACCCTGAGCCTTCTCCAGGCTGAACAATCCCAGGTTTCTCAGCCTTTCCTCATAGGACAGTCCTTTAGCCATCTTTGTTGCCCTTTGTTGGACTCTCTCCAATACGCCCGTTTCTTTCTTGTAGTTGGGAGGCTCAGACCTGGACACAGCACTCCAGGTGTGGCCTCACCATTGCTGAACCAAAGGAAAGGATCACCTTCCTCAACCTGCTGGCAACATTCCTTCTGATTACTTCCAGGACATCACTAGACTTTTTTGCTGTGGGGGCACACTGCTGGTTTATGATGCTGCCCACCAGCATCCTCAGGTCCTTTTCTGCAAAGCTGCTTTCAAGATGGGTGGCTGCCAGCATATATTGCTGCATGGGATTTTTTTGCCCCAGGTACAGGACTTTGCACATCCCTTCATTGAACCTTATGAAATTCTTGTCAAGATCCCTCTGAATGGCAGCATAACCCTCTGGCATATCAAGCACTCTTCCCAGTTTTGCGTCATCTGGGAATTTGCTAAGGCTACACTCTGCTCTGTTATCCAGATCGCTAATGAGGATGCTGAAGAAAACATATTGACCCCTAGAGTACACCACTAGTTACTGGCCTCCAACTAGAATATATGCCATTGATCATTACCTTTTAGGCTCAAGCTTTCAGCCAATATTCAACCCATCTCACTGCTCACCCAGCCCATACTTCATCAGCAAATAACTAAAACCTTCATTGGAAGAGTGCTAGCAAGCAGACACCGTGAAGTTTTTTGATTGGTTTGGTTTTCCTCAAAAAATAATAGTACAATTTTGCTCTTATTTACATGCAGATAGATCGATTAATCTCAAGATTTCACAATCTATATGCTGCAGGATACATTTTTCCAGTTACCATAGGTCAGTCATTACTAACAACTAGTTTGCTAAGCCTTCTCTTGCTTATCAAAGAAATATATTATTCACAAGATTATCTCTAACTGGTGGAATTAAAATCAATGAAATAACTAATTCCAGTAAAATATTTCCCTAATACTTAGTAAGGCACAGGAAGTCAGTGGAAAAGCAAGAAAAAAAGGAATCACGCTGTACTGTATTTAGAATAGTATCTCTAATATTTTTCTCATTTTAATTTTTTCTCCATTTCCTTATTGCATGTTTTTC
>JANIJG010005419.1:0-24104 GCA_024611175.1 Megaceryle torquata
AAGAATGTCCAGCCTTCCTGGACTCCTTTGTCCTTCAGGACTGCCTCCCAAGGGACTCTGTCAACTGGTCTCCTAAAGAGGTGAAAATCTGTCCTCCAGAAGTCCAACGTGGCAGTTCTACTGACCCAAGAACTGAAAACTCTACTATTTCATGATTACTATGCCCAACATGGCGTCCAAACTTCACATCACCCACATAGTGTCAGGTTGTCTTTCTGTCTGCATTAGGCTGTATTTTATGATTAATTTTACCTCTAGAAAATGTAATCTGAGTGTCCTTCATGTCTTTCTGTGGTCTAACCCACTCTTAAAAAACTTTACTTGCAAATCCAAGAACCATTTCCTTTCTGTTAAGCCTTCAACTGCTTCCCGTAAGTAGTATTTTGGGAAATAGTCCTTGATAAACATTTTCATTTTCTCTGAGTTTTGCATGTTTATATATATATCTGCAGATAGGTGTATATCAATGACTTCATTGTTTATCAAGGAAAAAAAAAAATCAACCAATATCGGTATTAATGATCTTGTTTATTCCTACTTCTTTTTGACCTGGGATCTTGGTGGGCCTTGGATTTCTTTACTGTTTTATTTATAGATTATGTAAACTTTAGAATTTTCATTGTATTTGTACCAACTCCTGCAGAAGTCCCCTAAGTCTCAAAATAAATAGTTTTCTGTCTGTTGTCAAAACACTATTTAAAGCCAGGTTGGCATTAAAGTGTGGTTCATGTTTACTGTCTTTCAGTGACTTCCCATCACTTTTCCTCAGTTTAAAAGCAAAAGGATGCTGGTGGTTTTTAGCTCTCAGGTCAATGAGCTGTTTCTTGGTTTGAAAATAAGGTAGGGTTCTTCCTGGCTCATGTATCATCACCTTCAAACCAGTCCTACTTGCAATAAGACATTACTGTAGAAAATAAGGGACATCTTGAGAAGCTCAAATGTCAGAAAAACATTACAAGGTGCAAATCATTTATAACAGCAAGGCATGTTATTTGTGGTGGGCTAAGTGCCATTACACAAGGATAAGATTACAAGCCTCTACCTATCAACCATCTGCATGACCTATGGGATCAAAAGGAAAACAATATTTTACATCCATTTACAAGATTAATTATTTTTAAGGCAGAAGGAGACAAAAAATATGGTCTATACCAGCATTTTTAGAGAAACACTTCAGAAGTTAGACTTCAGTCTAGCCATAAATACACTGGTCTGAGAGAAGTATTTTCTCCCTCTTCATGAGTATCTATTACTATTTTCAAATACGGTGAATTCATCCTTGATAACACAGTTCACAGTTATTTTCCTTTTACTAATACATACATCATTAGGCTTCACTACATTTGCCTGCATTCTTGTAAGAGGTCTAGGGTTTATTATCTTGAGGTTTCATGGCAAACGGTGAGGTGAAGATGGGCAAAAGTCTGGCCTCTGACATGTGTCTGAACTGAAAACACAAACCAAAGTAAAGTTGCCACATTTTTGAGACAAAAATATTTGGGCACTGGGTATGTTTAAATGTTATAGGAAGAATATTCTAAAACTGCCGATATCCAGCTGCTGTATAAAACACTGATTGATTGAAATTGCATTTTCTGGCAACTTCTTGCTAAATGGATGAATAAAACCTGAATGTGAAATAAAATTAAAATCTCATTAATTCAGTCCCCGTACCTACTCTGGGAGAGGCGACTGAAATCTTGGGAATATATTATGATGAAAAGTGCTGCTCAGAGCTCCAGGGGGAGAGATTGGTGCTTATATAGGAGTCTTTCCAGTGACCTTGTTGAATTTTAGATCAGCCCCCGAGACATCAGTTTATGTGTACATTGGAATATAAATCACAGGCCTTGGGTTGGAAGGGATTGCTAAAGGTCATCTAGTCCAACCCCCCTGCTGTGAGCAGGGACATCCTCAACTAGAGCAGGTTGCTCAGAGACTCACCAAGACTGACCTTGAATGTCTCCAGGGGTGGGGCCTCTACCACCTCCATGGTCCTGTGTTCTGCCACCCTCTTGGTAAAGAACTTCTTCCTAACATCCAATCTAAATCTACTGTTCTCTAGTTTAAAACCATTTCCCCTCATCCTATCACTAGATGCCATCTCCAGCTTTCCTGTAGTACCCCTTCAGGTACTGGAAGGACATTACAAGGTCGTCCTACAGCCTTCCTTTCTCCAGGCTGAATAACTCCAATGCCCTCATCCTGTTCTTGTAGGAGAGGTACTCCAGTTCTCTGATTATTTTTGTGGCCCTCCTCTGGACCCACTCCATCAGGTCCATGTCCTTCCTGTGTTGAGGGCTCCAGAGCTGGATGCAATATTCCAGATGAGGTCTGACCAGAGCAGAGTAGAGTGGCAGAATCACCTCTCTCAATCTTCTGGCCATGCTTCTTATGATGCAGCCCAGGATTTGATTGACTTTTTGGGTTTCAAGTGCACATTGATGACTCATGTCCAGTTTCTTTTCCACCAGCACCCCCAAGTCCTTTTCTGCAGGTCTGCTGTCTATCACCTCCTCTCCCAACCTGTATTGATAATGAGGATTGTTCTGGCCCAGGTGCAGGACCCTGCACTTGCTCTTGTTGAACCTCATGAGGTTCACATGGACCCACTTCTCCAGCTTGTCCAGATCCCCCTGGATGGCATCCTGTCCCTCTGGTGTATCAACCTCACTACTCAGCTTGGTGTCATCTTCAAATCTGATGATGTAGCATTCGATCCTGCTGTCTATATCATTGATGAAAATATTAAACAGTACTGGTGCCAGTACGAACCCCTGAGGGACACCGCTTGTCACTGCTCTCCATCTGGACTTTCAGCCATTGACCATTACCCTCTGGATGCGGCTATCCAGCCAATTCCTTATCCACAAAACAGTCCATCCATCAAATCCATACCTCTCCATCTTGGAGAGGAGGATGTTGTAGGGGATAGTGTCAAAGGCCTTGCAGAAGTCCTGATAGATCACATCCACAGGTTTTCCCTTATCCACTGATGTAGTCACTGCATAATAGAAAGTCACTAGGTATAAATGCTGTATAAACGTATGTGTGCTCTGTGCCTTAGGATCTGCAGAAGTAGATCAAAAAATAGAGATTGGTGAGAAAGACAAATGCGATGGTAATTAAGTCAGATGAAATTAATACACTTTTCAGCTGCAGTTGAGAGCTGTTAAGCATATGGCAGTTACGTATTTTCATCATCTTAACATGGGAATGCAAGTATTTTATAGCTGTTGAAAGACAGGCTTTATAAACCACATTGTCAAAGTATGAGCAATCAGTTTTTACTTTAATTTTCCCAAGGTTCTGTCTTTTCACAGTAATAGCATAATGGTTCTTTAGAAAAAGAAGAAAATAAAAGAGTTTAGACTGTACGGCTAATAATGGTAGCTTACACATCAAATAATATTTTATTATTATAGATACAGAGTTCTCATGTTAACCTACTTTGTGAAGTCAATAAAAATATCAACACTAAGTACAGGGAAGTAAACTGAAGTCAACATTTTAAAAAGCTGTTTTTTTATAACTCAGTCCCTAGTTCTTATTACTTGCAAGTTCACAGATGAATCTAATACCGCTCCCTGCTACTGCTGTTGTCTGAAACATCATACTTAAATAACTTATTTTCTGTTAGTTAAAAGTGAATCAAATTGAACTTTTCCATAATGTATATCTCCTTCAAGATGAACAGTTCTGAAATGTTTCAGCAAAAGCTAAAGGGATGTTCCTGAACATATACAAGAACTTAGAGACTCTGTGCTTTTGTTTTCCTAACCAGACACATTTCACAACTTGGTCATGTTTCAGCTGGAAGTGGCTGTGACTGCTGAACTCAGTGCTGTGGGCATGTCCTAGGCACGCTAAGCTACTGCTTACAGCATTCAGTCCCACTGGACTCAGGCACGGGGCTGCTTAGCTTGCAAAACAGCAGAAAGAAGCCATTATCTTCAGACAAGACAGCAAAACCCCCAGACCTGGGGCAGCATAGGGGTGTTTTGTGTCGTGTCTCAGGTGCCTGAAGACTCTGGCCCAGAAGACAGACCATTTCTCACAACTTGCTCTGACAGTTACATGTTTCCAAGTAAAATAAATTTAAGTCCATTTGTGCATTTGAGACTTGAATAAAGAACAAGTCATGCAACGAGCAAATACCAAAGTTCTTCTTATTTAGTTATCCCCAGCCAATCTGTCTCAAAAGGAGCAGGATTTCTCTTGCATAACAGCATGTGAAAATGTGCTGCATCAAAATGTGGACATGACAAGGTGCTGAACTTAAAAAGTGTGTCTAGATACTTCCTGAATTGCCCTTGAATTTGCATCTTTGGCATAACAACAAATTGTCACATTGTGTGTGTTTTTGAAACAGTTGACTTAACTAATTCATTTCCTCGTTTAATGTTCTTTGTGCTATTATTCTTTGAATCATTAGAAAGTCCATAGTTATTCCACAATTCCATTAGTCTGTAGAGCATGAAGTAAAAGTAAACAAAGAAATGAATTGTCAGTGATATCAGGGATAAGGCTTAGTCAAGGACTTGTCAGTGTTAGATTAATGATTGGATTTGATGATCTTAAAGGTTTATTCTAATCTAGGAAATTCTGTGATTCTGTGATTCTATAATTGTCACTTTATAGTTGTCAAGCAATTGTAATAGATCAGTTAGATTAAAAGAATTCCAGAAGATGCTTCTTTTGCTTTTCCCCACATCCAGCAAACTGTACTGGTGTTAGAGTCATATGAATGTCCTGCAGATGGCATAAACTAGTTGTCTTCTGCATGCCATGGGTCTCTGATGCACCAACATAAGGAGAAAGATGATCTGGTTCTTGCATTTCACTTTTTTATTAGAATTCAGTTCTAAAAAAAATGCCCTTTACTGTTTGTTTCTTCTCCTAATTAAAATCTTGCACTGGGAAAATGTGATGACTCACCTACTTCTCCCCTTTGCTACAGTAAGACAAAAGAGGTTGCAAGTGGCTGCAGAGCAAGATGAATTCAAGAAGAGAAGCCCATTCTCCTGTCCCATCACAAGAAGGATCTAGCAAGTGCTGCCTCCACAAACATTTTCTTCAGGTGACTCAGTCTCCCACATTGACTTCGATCCTGGAAAAAAGGCTTATGCCAATAACCATCCAGATAATGCTGCAAATTCCAAGCTAATCAGGGAAATTGCCTATTCACTTGAACAACAGTCACAGGCCTGGGAGACGCCAGCTTCCAAGTGCAGTCATGCCTTGGCTCATTAGTCCTATGTGCCCCTCAAACTAAACTGTCAAAGGGGTGTTGAGTGCACAATGCACTGGGCAGCATCTGAATTAAATTCCTCCGTGAAACCAAAAATAGAACACTTTGAGCCCTTTTTCTGTTGTGAAGAAAAAAAATGCCTGGACAAAAAAAAAAAAAATGCTTTTCTTGGTATTATTTAATGTGTTTTTCTGTCTAAAAAGCTAAAGATTTTTGGCCTCAAGGGGTGCTAGCCTGTTACCTTAGAGACTGTTTCTTTTAGAGGCAATGGAGTGGCAGAGGGCATGCCTTTGCTGCTTACCTTGGCAACCATGAATTGCTAAATGCTGTTCCCATGAATGCAAGCCTTTCACTGCCATTAGCGCTTGCCCACAGGTATAAACATTCCTTCGTGAAAAGGTCCAGGGGAATGTACACTACCTCGATAAAAATCAAGATGACAAACAAAAGCATATTGTATAACAGAGCAGTTATATAAAATTAGATTTTAAAACAAGACGTGTCTTTAATGACATTGATCCTGGACGTGGTCAAATTTCCTGTTCCATTTATATTCCCTACAGCCATACCAAGCGGTGGCAGTGGGGAAGAGAGGAAAGTGAGAAAGTTCGACAGGATATTCTTGTTTCTGTAATTGCAAAATGGAAGACCACTGTGTCTGTACTCAGAATAAATGTGCTAGACGGCTTCACAGGAATAGTATGACTCCAGTGGTGTCCCTCCCTGGCACTGGGGCAGATGCAGGCAGGAGGAAAGCAGAAATCGCCAGGGCTGTGCAATCACACTGGCTACCCCCGCTCACAGGAATTCTTTATGGTCTAGCTGGGCAAACACTACAGGCAACATTCTCAACATGTTTACCTGTATAAAGCCCTTGTGCTGCAAAAACAAGAGATTTGTTGTATTCTTCCTGTAAATGAGGCTGTTGAGCATGAAGGAATTAAGTTCTAAACTTAATTCTCCCCACCCCCCAGACTCCATTTTGTAAATTATTTAAAAACAACAATAAAAAAATTAATTCCAATATCAAAACAATTCTCTTTCTTGAGGCTCATCTGATAGTCAAGACTTCTAATAAAACCTTGGCTCATCTGGAGTTTTAGGTTGTATTGAGGTGTATTTTGAAGAAGAATAATCTCTTGGAAAAATGGCTCCACTACAAGACACGTCTTTAAATGTCTGTCAAAGAGGAGCCAGAAATCTATTAATGGCTCATATGGACTGAAAAGCTCAGATTTCATCAAACTACAAGGACTCTGTGGTCTTGATCTGCCTATACAAGAGTAACTTTGAGCAATGATATATGGGGTATTATCCTACGGCAGGTTTGTTGAACCAGAAGAAGACTCCTCTTCCCTTGAGAAAATACATGTAACAGTGGTGCTTAGCACCTCCCATGCTGCCTTCCCTGTGAGCAGAGTGGGCTGGCTTTGCATCCCCATGTGCCGTGACACCTGGCAGTCAAAGGAGTTCTTGAAAGCTGAGGCTAATGCTAGGGCAGAACTACAGAGCTTTGGGATGGCCACTGAGCCAAAGGCCGTATAGCTGCACACATCCATGTGTGTATGCAGATAGATCACCTCTTCTGAAACATTTGTGTGCACCCAGAAGGTATCAGTGGAACAGCAGCTCTTAGGATGCTGTGCAATATAGCATGTCCAGGCCAAATCCTACAGAGCCCCATTGATGCCAAAAGAATGAGCAAGCTATCACTGCTGCACCCAGTGCCCTGATGTGTCTCTAATCTGTTCAAAGAATTGAATTACATTAAGAATCAGATCTACTATTTGATTTAGATTTAAAGTGCCCCCAGAGGTCCTGCCTCAGCATCTCCTCTCACTCTGTGACCTCCTCAAGTTCCCTCACCAGGCCTGGTATCAAGAGCACTGACAGCTCCAACAGAGCCAGGGAACCATCAAAATTCTAGAAATTATGGTTAACACTTGGGATCCCTTCCTTCCTGTACCCCAAAGGCACTCTGACCTTCTTCCCTTGCCCAACTCTGTTATGGGAGTGCAGCTGCTGCTGTTTCTTTCCTGGCATGGAGAAACAGTAAGCATTTACATCAAGGAAACATAAATCTGGGCACATAATGGCATCAGATATCACACAGAACAAACTAGCTATTAAACAAACCTGAAGACTGACAGAGGAATAACGGCAAGATCAAAGGCTACAGGTATCACTTCAACGTGAGCTTTTCCACTGCT
Source organism: Megaceryle torquata (assembly GCA_024611175.1). NCBI lineage: Eukaryota > Metazoa > Chordata > Aves > Coraciiformes > Cerylidae > Megaceryle > Megaceryle torquata. The sequence continues at coordinate 7,462 of JANIJG010005419.1, forward strand.
TCCCAGTCATGACACCACTGGTCAACTGAGTGACAAAAGCCCACTGCATTTCAGAGCTACCAAAGAAATTTCCACTACAGGAAACAAACAAAATAAAGTCAAACATTTCATTTAGTTTTCCAGCATCTGTATCAGGTCACATTTAGATTTGCTTAGCTGAACTTCCTGCATCTGAGCTGTAAATTCTTGACATATTCAGCAGTTCCTCCGTAACTTTCAGCCCCCAGAATAAAATGATCTTGCCTTGCCTTGATTTGCTTTGCTTTGCCTTGCCTTGCCTCGCCTCGCCTCGCCTCGCCTCGCCTCGCCTTGCCTTGCCTTGCCTTGCCTTGCCTTGCCTTGCCTTGCCTTGCCTTCCTTCCCTTCCCAGAAAAAAACACTCCTCCTTCTCCAAAAGAAGAATTTGGTGTGGCTTAGTCACCAAGATATGACACTACAGGTTTTGGAGGGTGTCTTTCCCCACATCTGCACTGACCTCAGCCCCCCTGCAGCCAGCCAGCAAGTGGTCCTGGAAGGCAGCACAGCCCTAGGTTTGACCCTAGAGCATCTACATGATCACTGGCTCTGGCATGCCTCCCTGTGACATACAGAGCTAGCTTCCAGGGTATAGTAGTCTGGGTGGGTGAAATCAAATAAACTGGTATAATTTCAGGGGAAGCAAGTAGCAGTGGTTTTGGTTCACTCATTGAATGTGTTAAAGGCTGAGAGTTGCTAGGAAAAGGATCATACAAAATAAGGGATTTATTTTTTTTTCCTTTAACATGGTAAAATTGAGGAAAAGCTAAAATTAACATTTTAACACTAATTTCACAGGTCCCAGTTCTGCCATTATTGAATGAATGTGCTGAAATGTGGGGGAAAAAAAGGACTCTTACTTCTTGCAGGGAGCTGTGAAATGCTGTGACTATCAGGGAGTAGTGGAAACGTTTCCTGGAATTAGCTAGTGTTCATACATCAGGCTGTTTCAACCACTGTAAACAGCTCATACCTATTGTGAACACACTAAGTGAGCAGCTGTCATCTCCTCTTCTCCAGATTTTTGCTGTGGGCCGGATAGTCCTGATCATTTTCTTCCTTCACTTACAGCAAACACACCCTAATTCACCCAATGACACAACTTGTCAGCTTCTATTATAAAACAGTGGTCACAGTTTGAAGGTACAAAGGTATCACAGTTTGAAGGTATCAGTACAGGTGTCCCACAGTGATTCTCTCATATTGCTGTACCAAAGTCACCATCAAACATTCCTCATTTGAAAGCAACCGTATCTAATTCTGTTGCTGTCACAAGTTATTGTACTATCTAGTCATGGTTAAAAACATGTCTTATGCTAAAAGTTTTGGACTAACAAGGGGTTTTGATGGAAATACTACAAGAATATGCTACTAATTTTCCCTTAGTAGGTGGCTTACTTTCAACACTGCCTCCAGGATGGTGGACAACAAATATTTAACAGTACTTGATAATGCTATGCAAAAGCATAGGGTGTAAATTGAGGAAGAGCACCATATCCAATTGAAGTGGCAGAGGAATGCAGTAGGCAGAATGTACTTACTTGTATGAGATTTTGCCTAGGAAACTGAAGCTAACACCTCTGCTCCTTTGAAAAATGTACTTTTTAGCCTCTAATCATCTAAGTTTCTTTGCTAGATGAACATTGTATTGTTAGATTGCTGGCAGGAAAGTTATAGAGAAAAAGACCCACAATGTAAATACAACAGAATTAATGTTTCTTGAATGTCTATTAATTTCATGCTGTTATAAGAAAAAAATGCCATAACTGTCCAAGGAAAGCAAAATGGAAATCAAGGGAAAACAAGATTTGTTTTGAGCTTCACACATTTATGAACTTCTGGAAGGCAGAGCCAGCGGCAGAAAGAACCTGGGATACGAATACCTTTTTTTTTTTGACATAGGATTTGAGACCTGGGGCAAGGCTTACATTTGGAAACACTTGCAAACAGTTTGGAAATTCATTATGGTTTTGATCGGAGTGCTTAAAAAAATAGCCTGGGATTTTCTGGATGCCTTTAAGTCCTGGAAAGAAGGCCTTAAGTCTGTACTCATTAGTAAGAGCAAAAATCTACATCCAGAAAGGGATTCAGAGTTGGCACTTCAGGGATGCCTGGTGTTTAGAAAGCCAGCACCCAGCCCTGAGATGCTGGGCTCCTACCACCAGGCACTGGTTGCAGGGACTCACATCCACCCAGTGCACTGCTGAGACTAGCACTGGATAGAGACCCCCTCTGGCTAGCAAACAGGGAAACCCTGAGGACAGGCACAGATTTTAACTCTGTCCTCAATGGCTTATTGGTTGTACTCAAGAGTTACTAGAAGGTGTGTTCCCTGCTTCAAACCAAAATCCCAGCTTGTAGGAACAAATCCTAAATTACAACACAGAGCAGAGATATCTGGCCGTGCTTTGCAAAAAAAAAAATGACTTCAGGACAATCTACAGTGGCCTGGTTGACATTTGCAGTTACATGGGAAGTGGCTGACTGCTACTTCACCTTGGTCCTTCCTTCAAAACTGGGAGAAACGGGCTCTGCCCTTCCCTATTTCTTTGGAAAGCTCCAAACCCAGAGATTAGCAGGCATGTGCCCTCCTGCCTGCTCAGACACCCTGTGCAGCAGAAGGACAGACACTTTCAGATAAAGGGAGAGCAAGTGGCAATTTATACACTAAGGCAGAGATTGAAGAGGGGCAGCTTCCCATTTTAACCTCAATCCCGTGAACCCTGGAAGCAGCATAGCTAAGAAAGCTAATTAGCTGAAGCATAGCACCATGAAGAGGAAGCAATATTCCCTTTCATCCAGAAGCTAACCCGGGTGTGCAGGGTCTACATATGTGCTGTAGCCAAATGAGAGAGGACAGGGATACTTGGCTTCAATCACTGCTCTCATCATTGGTTTGTTTCGCTGCTTCATTTCCCACAAGTGATAAAAATGGGGTGTCCTGGTATCTCCACAGGCTGAAGACAGCCATTATACATTGAAATACTGTGGTATACAGCTGCAGCAAGAAAGAAAACAAAAGAGATTGGGGACACAATCTTCAAATATAAAAATCACTTTAATGACATATTTTAAGCCAGCTTCTCTTCACAATGTTCCGCAAAACCAGTCTTAATAGAGACATTTACAAGCACAGAGTATAGATTCAGAGGGAGCAAAGACCCCTTTTATTCCAGGAAACTGAGAGAAACTTTCCACACACACATACACTTCTTGAGTGTAACTTTAAGAGAAGCAGAAGCATTGCTCAGCTCGGGTCAGCCAGAACCACTTCATTTTGATCAAAGAGAGGAAAAGTAACAACAATAAAACTCAGACTGCTGGGTTCAACAATTTGGGCCAAGTCCTAAAAATAGAACTGCTTTCTTACGGAAAGAAACACCAAAAAGAACCCCAATTCAAAACAACAAAAAACCCAAAACAAAACAAAAAAACAACCCTCCAGAAGACCCGAACTGTTCTCAAAATTGTCTGAATCTTATGCCAAGCACACAGGGCAGCCTAATACTTAAGGGGCCACCTGTGCCAGCTCTGAATCCCTCCAGTAACTAGAGACTGCATTTCCAAGACTGGGAAGTGATTATGGAAAAAAAAAAAAAGAGTTTTCTAGCGGGCAGACTGTCCAGCCATTTTAACCCTTATTGGAATGCTTGCCTCGAGGCCTCACACTGCACCATCTTTCCCTGGCAGACCGTGGTCTGGTGTGGCACTGTGGTGGGACCAGCCCTCAGCACCCACCCTCCAGCAGTGTCTGGGGTGAGGCAGCAGCTTTACTGCTTGTGAAGAGAGGGTTTGGCTCCCACTGCCAAGACCAGCTGCTCCAGCCTTCCCCACTGCCGAGGCTGGGCATCTTTGGTAGCATCCCTCTGCAAGAAGGGAGGTGGTTCAGCTCAAGGGTCCAGACAGATGATGATTTGGGCTTGCTCACCCCAACCATTCCCACTGGACACAGAGCAACCTGTTGGCTTCCTTCCAGCAGGGAGCAGGGCATCATCGGTGCAGAATGCATCTGCTTTTTTGCAAAAATCACCACTATGAATTATTTGCCTGAAATTATCATTATGGAGTAAGACCTTGCCATGCTTGGTGATGTACAAACTCAGAAGTGTTTCTGAAGGACTGAAAAGGCACAGGAGATATGTTGTCAGTGGCATGCAAAATAGTTTAAGAGGAAAGGCAGTTTCCTGTTTCCCTGCCTGCACTATTTAGAATGGGCAAAACACAAAAAGTAATGCTAAGAAAATAAGTAACAAAGCAGCTTACATTTATCCCCTGTGAGAATCTATTATCTTACTAAGAACCAGGCAGAAATACAGCTCCTCATGATTTTGCTTTCATGCGTTGCCCAGTCTCAAAGTGTATGGTACAAAGAGAATCTATCCCCTTCAGGGACAGAATACAAGAACAAATGCTTTCTGCATGTTATACTCGCAAGAAATATGGGTCTTCATTGTCCATGCAGGAAGGCAGGATTCTGGATTTTCACAAATCACCCGGGAGTTTCATGCTAAAACATCTGAAATGTCACTATTGACATCTGGTGAATGAGCTCTCCAGCGTTATCAAACCTGCATCTCCTTCTCTTTCTCTCTAGACCTAACAGATGTTCGGCCAAAACACCTGAAGATGCTGCCTGCGAAGACTCCAGGAGGCCAACGCCACCATACCTCCCAGGACCTGTTTGGCATTTCACTTGCAGTCCAAGGCAGTCCCTGTATTAGTGATCTCGACTTCTGCCTTTAGTATAAAGAGGTATTTTAAAAAGTGTATTAAAAAAATCTTAATAATATCATTATATCTTAATAATATCATAATGATGGTTGATGTCCATCAGTTTAACTTCTGCTAAATGGGCTCCATTGTAGCTCCACCAGTTTCCACGTAAACTCCAGATACAGTCCTAACTTCAGTTTCCTGAAAACTGTTGTTAAGGTGGCAGGATAAACTAGTTTCTTCCACTCCACATGGCTGAAATTTGTGTAAGGAGCTAGAGAGGCCAGCACATTTAAGGAAGAAAGGTCACTTCTCTTTTCATGTAAAAAGGGTTTTTAAGAAGCCAGAATCCCAGATGAATTTTTTGTATGCCAAATACAAGAAATATAATATGAGAGAAACAGAAGTGCTATTTTGGTTCATATAAGTATCATATTCTGAATAATCTTTTTATTAGCAGGCAGACCTTTCCTGCATCTTCGTTCTCTCCAGCATTTACAGGCTCATGCATTTCCATCGCTGCTGTAAGGAGGGCATTTGTCAGCTTCTGTCCCTTAGAAAATATAAGCACATCTGAACTTAATTCAGCAAGAAGCACATCACAAACACAGAGCAGCAACTCTTATAGTTATTTTAAAATGTGTTTTCAAGGAGAAGGTCAATATTTTTTATATGAGATTTATCTTCTTTCTAAATGTCCAACCCAAATAAGTAACCAAAGAGCATGAAAGCCTAAAGCAATCAGTTCGAATTTCATCATGTGATTCTGGCCTGGTGTGTTAGAAAACACTCCATTAACTTAGCAAACAAAGTGTGCATTGGAAATATTATTCTAAGCATTTAATGGTGTTGCACAACTCTTGTGTGTGTTTGCTAGAAATAGTAAAAATAGTTAAGGGAAAGTTGGTTGGGTTTTGTTTTGTTTTTTTAAATTAGTAACACCCTTTTGTTTTAAAAACCGGAAGATTCTTATGCTTTTTACAGACATTCAGTATCAATATCCTGACAAACATTGTCAAGGCTCTTCAGGGAACATGTTTAATACAAATTCTCATTTTAATAGTCTTTTAAACATGATAAAATAAGAATTGAAAGGTTTTTTGCAAAGTTTTGCTCTCCGGTCAGCTATCACAAATACATTCCCTTCAGAGTACAGAGTGGCTAAATTTGTTTATTTAAGAGTCAGAATAATTAGGGCATTTTCTCCCACCCTGTCTTTTTAAGTTTAACCCTATGTATAAGTTTTAAAGCTTTCATATGATTTGAACCAATTACAGAAGCCCCTTGGGACCAGGGTTATGCCTGTCCTAGGCACGGCTCCAATGCCAAGGCCAACCAAGTGAGTGCAGGAGCATTTTTAATTACACCACCACCTTATGCATTTATGATTTCTTAAGTGCACTTGACCCCACCAGTTGTCTAATCCTTCCTTTTAACTTCTCCACGGTCTATTAAACATCCCCATTTACAAGAGTCTCTGTTGGAATCAAACCCTTGGTGTTTGCAATGTCTGCCTTTTCCTCTTACAGTGTTCTGACAGCCTTTAACATACTCCAGTCCAGATTTGACCTCTCAACAGTACGTGTCTAAATTGAGTCGATCTCACTGACAAAGATCAAACTGCTACTTAAAGTGTCTCGAGGCTGGATTTCCTTCCGAGCAGACCCACAACTCCAAACTGAAGTAGACATGAAAGGCTGCATGCAGCTGCAAGCAGAATTAGGTAGGGACACAGTGCAAGCCTCACATGATCTGAGCAGCAAGTGCTCCTGTGGCAGCGATACAGGGAGAAGGGAGGGGAAATGGGCAACAGGCTTCCTGGCCCTAGAGTAAATCCATGCCTAGAAAGCATGGTAACAGTAGTCTTCCATGTACAGTCGTGTTACTTACCCACTGCACTACTCGTGAACAATGCTGTTACAGTCAGCACTAGATAAACCAGTTCTCTGAATAGCAGTGAAAGATTTTACACTATTTCCCTTCATTGTGGTGTTGCTTGATTCATTTATACTTGTGGCTCAGAACTTTTCACACGTACCATCCAGAAAACCAGCTTCCCAGGAGATCCAGCAGTACAACATGCAGTATAGGTCTTCTGCATGGAAAAAAAGATTTGCTGCTCTGAAGTACATAATTAATGAACAGTGTCCTGAAGGTGATAGCCAGCTGACATTAAAATAGCATAAAGGATACAATTCCTACTCTTTTCCACTGAAAAATCACAGTGTACACAAAAACACTGCTTTTGTGAGGAGATGAAAAAGCTAAGCAAAGAGCTACAGCTTCTACAGTTCTCTGTGTTTTCATTATTGATTTATAATTAGGCATTTCATTTTCCTTTGAAGTTATATCCTCTTCTTTAGGACAAGTATTCTAACAGGGAGAGAGGAGAAAGCTACGCATTTCACTTTCTTGAAAGGCTGTTTTGTCATTAATATACTGGAAAACAGACATCAGCTGTCTTCCTGCAGGGCCTACAGAAACAGAACTAGTACAGAAAAAATTCTTTGGAAACACTTGCAATACCAATGTAAAAGAAAATCATGTGCTTGCCAGACAAGTTCTTTAGGTCTAGTACAGCCAGAATGTGTACTTTGAAAAAGAGAATCTATTTCCCAGGTAATAATGTTCTTTGGAAACCAGTCTATGCTCCTAGAAATTAATCTGTGAAGTTTATTTTCTGGCTATGTGGGTGGGGGAACACGGATCCAGGAAATACACTCATCATTCTCAGTGGATTAGAAAAGTTAATGCCTGTCTCACACAACTCTTAACCTTCCTTGTTCCTCTCCTTACTTTCCTAGCCATCATTTTTCCACTCAGTCTTACAGTGACTCTGATCTCACTTAATGCAAACTTGTCAATCCTGGATTTCTTCATCTATAGCTGGTTCTTGAAGAAATGCATGGAGCCAAAATTCAAAATCCTCTTCCAGTGAGTTAGTGAGATTAAGAAAACAAAACCAGAGGCTTGATAAGATCTCACTGGGTGACTAAGGGGTTGGGACAACTAAGGTTTTCTCTGATTCAAGTGCTAGAAAAAGATACCTCTTATTGTTCTGATAATGGAAGGGAGAAATCAATTAAATTAGGGGTTTCAGAAAGCAGCCCAAACCTATTACTTTAGATTTTGTTCTTACAAAGTAAATATTAACCCAAGAAATGGGTAAGATCCCAGCTATCCTGGGGTAAATAGGTGAATAATTGTTCTATACTGTATCCTAACAGTGAGAAAGCTGCTATTTCAAGAAACACGTATGTAGTTAAATACAGCAACCCCCAACACAATACATGCCCTAAGAAATGTTTCTTTCTTCACAGAGTGCACAATAGATTGAAGAGTTTTGATTATCCTCTCTTAGCTTTGTACTAGCTTTCCTCCTTGCCAGGATGAAAAACACTGTCTTTTCAATTCCACTCTGCAGCTAAGCATTTTCACTACATGCTCTGTATTTCTTGCCTTGGGTAACAAAATCATTTTGTTAATTCGGTTGTTAATTCAGGGGGAGAGGAGTGCCATTTCATGGCTTCTGTGTAATTCTCCATCCCTTAGTTATGTCTCATTTTCTTCCAAATATACTGTGGGGTTTGAAATTTTAGCAAAGGTGAGAAATTATTCAAGGATTTGCCTTTCATTTATAAAGGTATTTAAATTGAGGTATCTGGCTAGTACTTGACATTTACTACTTAGAGAATTGAGTTTCTTGCTAAAGTCTGTGTTGCATCTGGTGCCATACCCTCTGTCAGTGTGCTGAAGGAAAGCGAGGGTATTACTGGGGATTACACTAGAGATGTGCAAAGACTTAAAATTGCAACACACACCACACAACCAGTTCCTATTGTTTCTGAACTCCACATTTTAACAACGTCATTGTTTTTCCTGTCTGCTACAAAATGACACAGGGTGTAATGACAGTTAGCACTTCTGCTTCTCACATGACAAAAGGTGATGGCATCTGACTGAAAGCACACACATAAATCTGCTGGAACTGCGTATTATGAAACACTTGAGGCAAGATGTCCAATATCTTTAGTATGCTAATATTATGCTGTAGAAATAAAATGCAGAACAGGATTAACAGTATAGAAGACACTTAACAGCTCAGAATGTAGACAGAGATGAACTAGCATACAGATTTCATTTCACTCAGTATGATCATGTCTTTAATTTAAACACTTTAAAAGCATTTCATGTGTATCTCATAATTCCAGAAACACAATGAGCCTTTTTCTGCATTGCTTTTCAGATGTTTCAAGTGGTAAATCCTGTATGCCATGTAAGCATCTGCTTCCATTACAGTTGCTCTGGTTCCCAAGAAACAAAACCCCATGCTTCTAAAAGCTTCCTTTAAAAGCTCTAGCTTGTTTTCAATTCTTCTAATAAAACTTGTGGAATCTATTTAATTTCTGTAGAACTACCACATTTTTTCCCCGACTGCTAGATATTTGTATTTTACAGTATTAAACTCAAGGTAAACTGTTAGCACACCAGTCAATCTCTGACCTGACCTTCTGTCAAGAAAAGGACCACAATAATATATCAATCTTTGCTGGACTCCTGGATAGGACAGAAATAGTAATTAATATACATCACAAAAGCTGCTTTGATAGTTTTGACAGTTAGACCCACTGACAATGGATTTTTCTGAGTTGAACTTACAAATCTTATCTGAGCTATCCTTCTCCCATTTGAAGACTGAAGAATTTTCATGAATCTGTGAGGCAAGGCCTCCACTGGTATGAATTTTTATAGTTCCCCCTTTAGCTTTCACTTCTTATAATTGTTCCTCAAAAACTCTAGCAAACCCTTTCTGTTTTGTCTCTGTTTAGACCATATCAGGGCTAAACTATAGCAGTTGCTCTATCACCCAATCATCCCTCCACAGCAGAGAAGGTGGATCAGGAAAAGGAAAGGAGACCCACGTGCTGAAATGAAACCAGATGTAATGAAACAGCCAGACTAATGCCAAATGTCAATAGAAAGTATACAAAGTGGTACTGAGTGAACGTATGGCAGTCAAAATAAACAAGAAAGCAGTCCTTGGGAGCAGAATGGTAAGTGAGCCCTTCCAGGGATCGAGATGACAAGGAGATGGAGAAGTGCAAGCAAGAGGCCCACCTGTCCTCAGCAAACCTCCCCCTTTATTATGAACATAATGTTTATGATATGGGATATACCTCAGGATACATCTGTAGCCAACTCAGGTCAGCTGCCCTGGCTGACTCGAAACTGCTAACAGCCTGTTTACTATGGCTGGCCTAGGATTCTATCCCAGCAAAACCAGGACACTGCTCTTCTTGGTAAGTGAGCATTGAAATTGCTCATTGTATTGGAAAAATGGAAATTATGCAGAACAGTGCAAATACGTGCTACTTTCTATTTAAATATATACTATACATATCTATTTATTGGGAAAAAAATGTATTGTAAAATTTCCACGTTCTTTAACCACTTCCATTTGCTGTCATTGAACTCCATAATGAGATTCTTTGTAAGGGTCTTTTTTTTCCTTCCAGCTGTTTTGTTCTGCTTTGTGGGCCTGTGCTGCTTTGCTCAGTCAATGTTCTCTGAGGAACCAGCTTTAGCCCAGCTGCTGAAATACAAAACAAGGCAAACAAAAAGTTGTCCTGGTTCTTTCATATATTATGCCACTCTTCTAATTTTGTCTTGAAAAGTCTTCTTCCACACCAAGACAACAGAACCATTCTCTTTTCCATGTCATGGACCCCAAGAAGCTCTTTTTGTTCTAACACCCCTTCTTTCTGTCCCCAGATCCCTTCTTTATTTTGGGACAATACTGCCTTTTGACCTTCTGTCTATCTGTTCAGCACTGAGACTGGCACATAAAAGTTGCCTCCTGCTCACCTATGGGGTAACTCCTGCTCCAGCACAAGTCCTTCTCAGTTCCAGTGCTACTTCTTCCTGCAAAACTGCTGAGTTTAACTGGTTGGACAGGGAAGAAAACTGTCAGATATATTACCTTCAAGGTGTGCTTTTAGCACAACAGGCACAGGGGAATCATCAGTCTTGCCTAAAGGATGAACCTTCAATATTCACATTTTCACAGGAGCTTTCATGCTTTTTGTAAATGCTTTTTATACACGTTCTCTATTTTCATTTCTGTCTAGGTCTCAAGCTGAGTACTGAGCTGAAATAAATTAGATCAAATCCATGAACAATTTGCCACTATGTGTCTCACAATCATTCTCAAAAAAAAAAAAACAAACAAAAAAAAAAAACCAGTTTTGTCAGTGTGTTTTCTGCAGACATAAGAAAGTAATTTGGCCTAGGTGATTCATTGCTTATTCCTTTCCAGATTTAATGATCCCTATGCAAAAATAAAGATATTTCTTTTAAATGCCTCCCAAAACAAGAGTAGCTGCTTTCACAGGCTAAATATTGTACTCCTAAAGAAATATTGATACAGAAGTTTAATTTTTGAGGCTCTCCTTAGTTTCTTGTATCACATGCACAAAACTTTAGCAAGTTCAAAACACATTTTAATACAGAATGTTATTAAAAATTAAGTATATGCAGGAAGGAGCTCAACTGATTGAGACTGAAGAAGCTCATCTTTGAAGATGAAACCTGCTTTAATGGAGATCATCTCTGTATTACCTAATTCTTGCTGCAAAGGCAGCTACCATTGCAGCTTGTAAGGGCAGAGCATAAAATTAAGTCAAAACATGATCATTTACACATCTGATGTACCACCCCAACTTTCTTATTTCTGGTCATAGAGGATAATGATGCTTTTTTGTTAATTCTGAATATATCTATAACTACTTCAGAAGTGCTCCTAACTGGGACAGCTTCTCACAGGGGGACTTGGCAGGAGGAATGCAAGAGCAAAACCTCAAACTGCATGTGGGGCTGTTATGTGAGACTTTGTTCTAGGATGGGATACCAATCTGAAACTATCTGGTTCCTAATATCCAGGCTAAATCATCAAGAACAGTACAAAACATGGTATTTAAATTAAGAAGAGTAAACAGCAATTTTCAGTCATGTTGTTACTCTATTCTAACATGCTGTATGCTGTGACTGAGCCATCCAACATCTGGACTGTGAATATGATACTGCCAAATCTGTACTCAGTGGTTGCCAAAATGCTGAGCCCACATGTGGCTTCACAGCTTGAGATCCAGAGAACTCAACTATGATTCAAATTCTGAAAAATCACCAGGTCTATGGTTGCAGTATGATTCAGCAGTTTGGAGGAGAGCCTTCCTAAGGAAGAAAAGAAAACAGCAGCAAAAAATCCCACAACTGACCATATATGGCATGCAACACTTAGCAAAGAAGTAAACTCTTTTAATACTTTAATTTCACTGCAGAAATCCATAAATTGACTGGTTGGTACAAAATACAGTTTATCACAAGCATCAGGGGCTAAATTCTGCTCCCATAACAACCGTGCAAACACAGATGAACTCCACTAATATCAGTGGTTCACAGCCTGTTTAAATATGCATATACAGAAGCTCCTCGACATGATTCTTGATGGCGTTATTTGATGTAAGCTTGAAATCATTAACCAGGTAGAGAGCAGCTTCCTTACCAAAGAAAGCCTCCAGTGGTATTCCAGGAATGTAGCTAGAAAGATGCCCTCAGTCCCTACCACACAAAGATACTTGATTTGTAAATGAATTAAGGCTTGTGAACTGACAAGGAACAAAACCCCGGGTTCTGCACACACAGAGAATACACTGCAAACCTCAGTCTTAAACTAATTGCTCTGTGTGCTCCAGGGATATTTACACACACATAAAAGGTGACCATAGCTTGCCAAAATGAGGTGCCTACTGGCCTGGTACATGGAAGGGTTCAGCTGCTAATTCACATTGCAAAGCCTATTCCTCAAACTTGGCTCTTTGCCTTCCTGGAGATAAAAATAGTTAAACCATGATTTATTCTTCATTTATTGATCATTCAGGTGGGCCAGCACTCCACCAAGCCATGAAAGCCCTCACCCCTCATGCTGTGCTGCTCAGCCCTGCCTGGTCAGACAGGTCAGACGCCATCTATTCATCTGTACCACCCTCATTCTTCTGATGATGGTGCCTACGCTTCCTCTGCCAAGCAGAGTGGCTTAACGAATATTCTCTAGTCCTTACAAAATATGTGCTCGGTCATTCAGGAAATAAAAAAAGTGGAATAAATGCCGCTCCAGTTGAAGCTGAACAATTTGTTCAGCAATAGAAAATGTTGCTTTAGGAAAGCTTCCTTTTAATATAGTACATGAGATAAATGGAGTCCTTTTTTTCTCACTCCCTTCTCTTTAATGGTAATTGAATGAAGTGGAGATTGTGAGGTAAAATCAAGCACATCTGGGTCAATTAGCATGGAAAGTCAATTCTTTAAAACCTGATGGATGCCTCTGGGAATCGCACACTTCACAGCACGAATCTCAGCGCAGTGCCGCACTCTCAGCAACTCAACTCAATTAAGCCATTACGTGGTTCTTTAAATCTGGGGATCTGGGGGAATTGGTTAATTGTCTGCTTGTCATGGTTCCTCCTCAGGGAGCATGTAAACATCTTCTGTTTCTCCTATAGATGTGCAGTGCACATAAGAATAATCCATTTTAGCTGACTTATTCAAAGCTTATTTCTCCCGTGGGAAAATTAATCTTCCACCTCAAACAGTGCCCAGAAGAACAAAGCTCTCCAGTGGAAACAGACCATGCCATCACATGGAATAGGTTTTCAGTAACTGCAGTCAAGTTTTTATTTCCTTTTCTTTGCAAGACCCAACTATCTCTCCCCGCTTTCACTGGTTCATAGCTTTCATGACCAAATTCTTCAGGCCTGCAATGGAGTTTCACCATTCTCTGCAGTTATGAGCAGTTCTGCCACACTCTTGGACTTACCTATGTACTGTAAGTCACCCACTGACTTTACAATCAGCAGACACCAAGCAAGCTGTCTAAGCATTTATGAAGCACTTTGTAGACAGAGCTGAGCATCACAAGAGGATAACCCATGCCACATCTGGATAGGTGGGCACAATGACACATCAAAGGTGCTCATCTATTCACAGAGAGCTGCTCTGGAACCAGTGAACAAAGGGGTCCACTAAAGAGATCTTGAACAACCAGCCTAAGGCAGACATCCCACTTTTAGACAGTAAAATTAGTGAGATTAATCCCACCCACCTCTCCCCACCACTGTGACAACCACCCAGGAAAGACAGACTGCTGTCCCTGTCTCACCACACCACATCAGTGAGCTCCTCTTCATGCACAAACAAGTGGCTGCTTTCACTCTTTCTTTTGCTTCATGTTTCAGACTGCTGAAGAACCAAAATCTCTAGCTGGCCTCAGTGGGAGACAGTCAATGGGTGCTCAGGACTGTGGGAAACAAGTTGCCCCATTTAGCCCCTAAATATGGCTTTAGAAGACTAACTTTAGCTTCGGATTTTTTTTAAAACTTGGCATGGTATTAAAATTCATCCATGGGACGAGTTAATTTTTTACCATCAAAGAGAAGTAAAACAACTTCTCCAAGGTCATACAGCAGGATGGCTAGGATTAGAATGCCACAAATTCCGTGTGCTATAACCAGAAAATTATTCTGTTTCCTAAATGTAACATAATTGGGACATAGTCTGATAAATGGAGTCCAAGTAAGCCACACTAAATCTACTGATGTGTTCTGCAATGTCTGGATGTGTCCCCAACCCTAGGTATGAAAGGAAATGTAATTATGGTAATGGGAAAGTGCAGTCCACCCATCATTTGGGTGACCACACACATACGTAACCGATTCCAAGTATAGAACTGCAGTAATGTCTCTTAAGCTCTTATCTCCCTTAGGTCCCTTTCCTTAGGTTATAATCTTGCCATCTTTTCCTCTGAAAAGAGGAACAATTTATTTTTATGCATGAATTCCAGATAAGGGGCTTCAGGACATGGGGAATGGATGCTTGATGTTCACCAGAGAGCTGCCATTGCGGGCAGACACCTTAACTTGTCCACATAGACGTAACCAGAGTGTTTGCTCAGGCGCAATGCTGGGGATGAAGGAGGGAAGCAAAGCCTGAGGAATAAAGTTCAAGGAAGAGAGGAAGATCAGGAAGCCAGAAATTTTTATAAAGCATCCTTGTGTTTTGGAACCTATGCCAATTTTTAAAATGAGGCATATGTCAGTGCAGTCTCAGCCATGAATGCAGGGCAGTGTAGAGATTCACAAGCCTTATTTAAACAGCCTAGTTTGGCTCTGAAGAAGCAGAACAGCATAGCACACAGTCCAGGTTAACTTACACAGCTTCTGCAATGGCAGTTCAGACCAGTCAGCTCCTTGGGTATAAAAAGGTAAATTTATGTTGCTGTCCTTATATCATTTGCTGTACATCATCTGGAGGACCTGTCTTCAGAAGCTGTGCAATACTTTTGTGTAACACAGAAATTCCAGCTGCAGCCCCAGAGTACGTGTGAGGGATCCTGATGACAAAATTTCTGACTCTCCTGTGTATTTGCAATCCAGGGACACAATGCCAGACACTTTTCATCTTGTGGAGGACTGGCATGCAATTATTTTTGTACACCTCAGTTTGCATTGGTTACAGAAAAGAGGAAATATTTTATTAATTTTAATCTCCTTAAACCAGAGTGTGGTAGATAGCTGGACTTGTAGTTCCAACAAGTTTTTGTGGGTAATGAAGAAATGACTTCTTGCCTGGGGTCTATAAAGGCACTCAGAGGCATCTAAAGTTGAAAAAGAGTCCTGACTGTAGCTTGAAAATGTTTGTATTTTTAGGATGTCATGCCTAGATGTTTAACACAAGTTAGAGGAGTATTATCAGAGGCAGCAGTGAGAAGAATTAGAGTATGTGACCTGCACATTCCTATACAAGGCTATATTCTTGGAATTGCCTTGTTCTTGAGCTGAGCAACTGCATGTCACAGCAAAGTAATCTCAGCCATGGAAGGGGCAGCCCATCCCAGCGCGTTGGTGGCAGCTCCTTCAGTGTTCAGTGCTTCTGGACATAGTCACAGAGCTTCATGTTGAAGGGACTCTCTGTTCACTTCCCACCCACAACCAAAGCAACACAATAGCTCTGTTATCAGTGAAAATCACAGTGATGCTCGTGTATGAGCGTCTGGACCAATTGTCAAGCTTTGTAGATCCAAGATACTTTGGTTTTTAGAAAAAATGGAAGAAAAAAAATAAAAAGTCAGCGAACTATCTCTTCTGCATTCTGCCTTTCCTATTGCCTGGAATTCAGCAAGATGGTGCCTCATCAACCATGGCTGGAAAAATAGGGAAGGCCTGGAATAATCACAGTAAATTCAACCAAATCAAGTCCATAGTGGCTTGAAGGTGTTCTGGATGCTTCGCAATCCACATGCAGGAGTTGCTCCAGTCCACTTTCTGCTAAAGATGTATCTACACCCCCAAGTTAATGCAGAAACAGGCCAGTAGCAGCTGAATTGCTTCCTGACCATAAGGTAAAGTAGATCCTACAGTTGAATACACATTATATACATGTTGAGAAAGGGACAGATCATTACATAGCAGCAGCATGTCATGACCATGTCGTGTAGCCAATTCCTCACTGCCCTGCATATTCTGTGCTGTAGTCTTCTAACCTGGTTCAGAGATTGTGTAAAATGTTGATACCACATTTATGCTGGCTTCACTTTGATGCAATGGACGACATGAATTGTCATACACGGTATAAAGACAGGCCTTCTTCCAGACCTGTCAGCAGCACCTTTGCAATGTTGTACATGCACCTTTACATAGGAAAACAAAACAAACAAACCCAAAAATAAAAACACAAACACACACACACAAACAAAAAAACCCCACCCCAACCCCCCCCCCCACAAAAAAACCAAAAACAAAACAAAAAAAAAAAAAAAAAAAAAAACAAACCAAAAAAACAAAAAAACCCAACCAAAAAAAAAA
>JANIJG010005420.1:0-27913 GCA_024611175.1 Megaceryle torquata
ATGGCTACGGTTTGAAAGGACCTCTGGAGGTCATCTGGTCCAACCCCTCTGCTCAAGCTGGGCCAAATACAGCTGGTTGCCCAGAACCATGTCCAGATGGCTTCTGAATATCTCCCTGAAGGAATGGAAATTCCATGAGCGCACTGTGCAACCTGTGCCAGTGCTTGGTCACCCCAGAGTATAAGATTTTTCTGATGTTCAGATTTCAAGATTCCCGTTTTCCAGTTTGTGCCCACTGCCTCTTGTCCTGTCACTGGGCACCACTGAAAAGAGTCCGCGTCTATCTTTGTTATACCGTCCAGGTTTTTATAGACTTTGGTGAGATCCCCCTGAGCCTTCTCTACAGAATTTCTTTTTAATGAAACTATACAGCAGATGCTGTCAAAAATGATGTTTTACAACATACGTTGACCTTGCCTCCAAAAAAAAAAAAAAGTATCTTCTATGTTAAAATAAGACTCCTGTCAAATAAAATCATTGAAACCATTAAAATTTGTCAAGGTAAATAAGTTAACTATAGTTAGTTGACATTTCTCCAACACACTACTTAGTTTCTGGACTTTGTTTTTTCTTCAGGTAGAACTAAGGAAGAAAGAAGTAAAATGGACACCTTGCTGATGGCTTGCCTGTGCATAAAATTGCACTGTTCAAAAAAACCCCCATGATTTAAGACTATTTTTAGGTAAACCAGTCAAAAAGCTGCAGGAACATTTAGAAACAAGGTTTACATTGATTCAGTTTAAAATCAATAGACTTAATATAACCCTTAATAAGACAGAAACTAAAGAATTAAAGAAAAAAAAAAATCTATCTGTACACTTTTTAATTAAAATCAGTTTAAAACTAATTCAACCAATTCATCAGCCTTTGTACCCTGCATATATAGATAAAGCTGATCATTCAAGTCACTATATGAAGGGGATGAAAGAACACATAGCAGAATCTGGAGGAAAACAGCACAAGGCTTGCAAGTCCATTGTTTTGCTAAGGCTGAGTGAAACGGTGAGTGAAATAGTAACCAAAAGTAGTAATCAGTGAAATCAATGGAAATTTTAGGACAAAATGCCAATTACTCCTGAAAAACAGATACTAGTATATTATCTCTCCACAGATAAGCAGCAAATTTACATTTTTCTATTCACTGTACAAACATTCTATTATTTGATACTCCATTCTCAAGAGAATGACCACTTTCTAGGACCAAATGAAGCCAGGAAGATTTCATGGTGGAATGGTATCTTTCAACTTGTCACAGAAGGACACAGAATGGTATCTGAAATAGTTAGGGATAAGGAATGTTCTGAAAGAGAAATACATGAAGTTTTATATCTATTCAATTGACCAAGAAACAGCACAGTTTCATGAATTAAATATGTTCAGACTCTTGTGTAAACTCAGTAGCAGTTTGGGGTTTTCTTCTGTTTGTTTTTTTTTCTTCACAATTGTGTTTTGGGTTGTGGGTTTTGTTATTGTTGCTTGTTTTAAAGCTTGCTTCCAACAAATTCAGCAAAATAGATTTAAAAGCAGTAACAACAAGTATTGTAGAATTGAGTCTTCTCTCCATTACTTATCACACTTCACTGCTATTTGCAATTCCCTGTCTTCATTTCAATCAATACAGTCAGAAAGAATGCTCATTTCATAGCCTTTGTAATTGCTGCAATATAAATCCTGAAGTTACTCACCTATATCTTTGATAAATATTCTGTTGGTTAAAAGTAACTGTCTTCCTGCTATATTCACCTTTTCCTATGTATTCACCTTTTAATATTTGCATAAAGTTTGTATATTTGCTATACTTCTAAAATACATCCATTTATCCAAGCAAACTTTTATTTCTTTTCAGTAACCCAGTGTAAATGGCGACTAAAATTAGACATTATTAATGCCCCTTATGATAAAAATCAAAGCATATGCTGAAGTATTCATATGAGTAACCCAGCTAGATTGCTTCTGTACTTGGACAGTCTCACATCACTGTGCTACTTACTAATCATCTCCGCGTGTTTTCTCTTTGAAACATTGTTCTATTGCTGAGCTATAGCAAACAAATCATGTATGGCTGATTATGTTACTGCACTAACAATTACAAGTTGGCCCTTTTCCATTTTGTTTGTTAAAATCTTCATTAGTCATGTGGAAAGCTACTAAGCCATACAGAATCCAAAAATGTTACAAAAACACATGGAAGTCTTTAGGAGTGAAACAACCCATTTAAGAATTTGTGTTTTAGTTGCAGGACTATAATACATATTAAATAATAGAATTACATCAACAAGTAAATGGTCTCTTACCAGTAAGTAATGAACTGTCCTCCTACAAAGTAATAATATGCAAACACTTTAGCCAGGAATTTATGGATGTTCATGGCAAAAATCATTCCCTTTACATAAACCACTAAAGTAAGTTTATTTTGCCTTTACTTCTTGAAGTCTTAAAAGTAATTATCATTATACTGTGCTTTGTGCAATTTTTTGACATATTTACAATGTAGTCTGTATAGTAGAGTTACATCAGTTATTAACTTAGTCTAAAAATTGCATTAAACTAATATTCTAAATAATAAAAAAAACCAAACAAACATAACCCACCTAACTGAAATATTAGCAACAAACAACTCACTAAATATAAACCAGTTTTCATGTGAATAAGTGAAAGGTCAGTTTGCAAGTACAAGTATCAAGAAAGAGATACTGATGCACCAAAATAAATTAAAACTTCTCAAGGCTAAGAGAATCCTGCAGTTAATAATTCTTAAACAGCACAGATGGGGAAAAAAATAATATATATATACACATTCTTCAGGCAGGCATCAGGTGGAACAAAGTGCATGCATGCTATTCAATTAAAATATTTCAAAAGAAGGGAAAGCTACATAGAAAAATCTTTTATTTTTAAGACCCTAAGGTGAAAGGGGTTATGTAAATTGTTCAAAAATGAATGACTGGCTTTGTTCAACCTCATGGCTCTCTGGGATATAGGACTTCACTGTTGCATAAAGCTGACCCGCTCCCTTAAAAAGTGCACCTACCAAGAATACAGAAAAATCCCCAGCCTGGTGTATTATTTGCATGTTTCTGCATTATTTTTCTGGCCACTGGGCTGCTTACATTTTTCCCAAATCTAGAGGGGAAAAAATGAAAAATTATCTTCAGAATCAATATGAGATACATAGAGCGTGGAGTAACCCTAAGAACTTGACAGGCATAGTACAAACCTCTCAGACGCGTCAATAAGGTCAGGTCATAGAGCATAAGGAGTCATATATAAGGTAACTATAACTGCTAAAAACAACCACAGACATAAAAGAATTAGGATGTGTTGACAAGAGGAACTCAAGCTTAAAGTAATTCCCCACAGCCCACACAGGGGGAAACCCACTTCTTGTAAATAGTCAGCATGTTTTCACTACAGTGTCCATTAGTGATATTTATACACAGTGATGACCTCATTCTCTAGCACAGTGAATGAACATGAGAGAAAAAAAAAAAAATTAGTTGTGTATTTATCAGCACTTGGGCTCATTTAAATAGTACTTGAATAACAATTATCTTTCTCAGCTGAGCAGAGCATCAGGTTGGCAGACTGTACTTTCCTTCTCAAAGTGTCAATTAACCTTGATATCAGTCTGCAAAGTGCTCTTTACTAGCAGCAGAATAAAATTATCATTATCATATAAATCATAAAGATTCTACTGAAACCGAGATAGCTGTCACCCCACAGCTATTTGTATTTGGTAAGGAGCAAAGCAGGTTGTTACAGAACATCTTAAAAATGCATCATCCTACAGCTACCACATTGGGGGCTTTCAAGCCTGTAATTGTGGCTACCTGAAAATTTATGCCATAGATATATGTCAAAACACTCACAGTTAATATACATTATTAATTAAATATCTCTCAGGGAGGTTTGCAATGCATGAGGTCATTATACTTGAATCATGAATTTAAATCTGATTTATACTACAGTAATTCCAGACTCAAATGAGATTTGAGTTGATTATGTGATGCCTACCAGCTAGACAGTTTCCCATCTTGATGATACTTGTTCTGATCTTATTCTTCAAAGACTTGTTTACAAAATAAAAACAATCAAACAAAACAAAACACAAAACAAAACAAAAAAACCACCTAAAACCACAAAACCAAAAATCACAAACAACCGAAAAAACAAAACTATAATTCAGTTAATGATGGATCATAATTCAAAATATTCCTCTTGCATTGATGCCTAATCACTGTGTTGACAGACTGTCGAGGAACAACCAGGATTACAGTAGTTGTGCCCTCAACAGCCCACTGAATTGCCATATTAAATACATGTTTCTTCCCTTCTAGGCAGCAAGGCAAGGAAGGAAGAAAATTGAATCATCTTCTCTAAAAATTTCCCACCTTCAAACGTGCAATGACAAGTGACTGTGAAAATGTTTACAGCCATTTTTGATATGACACTTCATTTTCGTAACGTGCACACTGTATGTCAAAGTGGTTTACTGTTCTTGTTGCTACCTACAGGACATTGCTGTGAATAAGACATGGCAGTGAAGCAAGCCCTCTTTTAGAAATGTTTTTATAGACTGACAGGTCTTGTTTTAGCTGCAATAGAACACAAATAAGCAAACAATTATGGGGGGGCACATTGGGTGTTGTTTTTTTTCTCTCACAAGAGCTGGGTATTTTCTTTAAGCCAAACACTATGGCAGATGTTATGCAAGTACCTCAGGAAAGAGAGATGCAAGAAGAAGAACCTACTCTTTGTACCCTAGGCACAAAGTGACTCCAGAGGACTGGTTTTTGGCAGGCAACATGACAAACTGTATGCAGGAGATATGAGAAGCCATGGCTGTGTTTCTGACCCAGGCAGCAACATCAGTCCTCTGGGATGGGAGGGGTGCAGTGCCAAAAAGTGCATTCCCACAAAGTATTTTTAATGAGAAAACCCAAGTGCCTTTAAAAAAAAAAAAAAAAAAAAAAAAAAATTTAGCTCAGAAGTATAAAGTGCTAACCAATGCCTTCTTATGCATAAAATAGACTAACCATAAACCAGTTTAATAAAACATTTAGTTACCATTTTAGAACACCTTAAAATGTAACATAAATCCAGTTTGCTACTATAGGTTTGTATACATTACCCATATAATTATGATTGATGCAGAAGATACTGCATTGCTGTCATAGAAAGAAAGGAATTTCCTTTGGCAATTTAAAAGTTATTATAAGAAGGATAAAAATCTCTATTAGATCTATGATGTAAATCTTCAGTGGTGATGACTGTCAATACCTCCCAACTAAAAGTTAAATTCAACATCAGCTAATCTTGCAGAAATAAAAAGCCCTCCTCCCAAAACCCAGCTTGTACTAAAAAAGAGGCAATCATTTTGAAAGAATTAAATAATTTGTTATTTCTCCACTGAACAACAGTATAATTTTCTGATAAAGAAATTTCATTATGAAGAGCCACTGGTGAATTTTATACAGAAAGACTGCCTACAGCCAGACAATCCAGAACAAATGCCTTTAAAAGCTCCAAATTTCATAAAGGTTATACTAACTAAATAGAAAGCCCCCAACACCCAAACCAGAAAAATGGTCTCACACTGAGAAATGTGAACTTTCAGTTGTCAGCTGTGTCAAGTGTTACTGAAAGAGTGATTGCTGTAACTGTGTACTGCTTATTCTTCAGATATAACTCAATTGCCCAAATTAAGCACAAACCCTTATATTTTAGTCTTAACTGCAGAGTAACCGTCTTGGCCTCCACATATTTACAACATTAAAAGGCTAAAAGTGTCAAGAAAAGTATATTATCACTCACCTATAGCCTTCTCCAGGCACAGTATGCATCTCAAGTTAATAAAGGCCACATAAATATGGCTTTTGTGCAGAGCAGACAGTAAATTATGTATTTAATTACATATTTCTCCCTAAAAAACAGAAACAGTTGGCTCTCTTCTATTTTGGTTAACATTAATCAGAGGAAACTTCAGATTCTGGCATAAATTTGACTATCATATAAAAGGTAATATTTAAAATACATAATGCCTTACCACACAAACACGAGCTGCCATATGTGAGGCACTGCTAAGCATGGTTTCTATTAAGCTGATACACAGTAACTGGCTTCTTTCCAAGCAACATGGAAGTGTTTAAAAAACCCTGTTTAATCCAATTCCACAGCTTTGAAACAAAAATAAAGTGCTGCAAGAACTGTTAAAATGAAAAATTAAAGTAATGTAAATAAGTGAAAAAATAAATTGCCAGAGGAAATGAAAACAAAGATTATTTCAAGTAGATATCTTAATTGTAATTAGCAACATTTGGCATGTGTTGTGATACGATTCAAAGCTGCAGCCAATTAGATACCCCAAAAAGCTTGTAACAGAGCTGCAAACGTGTAACTACAGCATAAATAAGTTTTATTGCATACCAAGAAAACAGGACCCAGATCAATTTCATAGTCTGTTTCTGAAACTCTGTAAAGCATGCTCTGTTACTATTTCATAACTTTTCAGTCTTAAACTGAAGCTTTTCTGACAGGAGATTTTGGAAAACCATTTCATTCAATTCAGACCATTAATTGTAAATCTGTACACATTCCATGTATACAAAGAATAAAAGATAAATTACAGCCTTGCCTTAGGCTGTCATGCCTGTGTAAAGACAAAACAAAACCAGCAATAATAATAAAAATCCAAACCAAACCAACCAACCAAAAAAAGTATAAAGTGCGTAAGTTAACAGCTGTTAAAAAGCTGTAGAATTGTGGTATTGGAACTGAAAAAGACTGATTTAAAATAGATTTCCAGGGAGAAAGCAAACCACTGTCTTTGGAAGTAATAAGAGGTACACAATGGCATTCAGGAAATAACATGAATTTGTCAGATGCTTTTTTAAAGTCTTCTTTAAAAAGCAGCAATTTTTAGGTATTACATAGAAGATCAGAGTTCAAATTCTGATCAAATGTGTGTGTACTGAAGACAACAGCAGGAGGCACTTCTGAGATTGTGTCGTTTATTTAAGGAGACAAATACTTCATTATCAGTAATGCTGTCAGTCCCAACCAATAGATAAAGTACCTTCCATTTCCCCCGTTTATTCAATAATGAGTAATTTACTAAATGGTAATGAGTTCCTAATAAAAGCATGTTTCTTACATGATTATCATGAAATGGCAGTGACTGCTTGTTCCGTGCAATAGTACCTACTGGAGTCACACTTTCAATTAACTCTGCTTTACCAAATTTCTGTAAAGAACGTGATCCTTACATAGTTTTTACACAAGATACTAGTTTACATTTAGGGAAAAAAACAAAACCAAAACAAACAACAAAACCAATCAAACAAAAACAAACAAAAACCAACAGAGATAGGCAACTAAATTAAAAAGCTACACATTTAGATATTTCTCTGCAAAGTGTCCTAACTATGATACAAACTCTCAGCCAAAATTATTTTCTTACCCTCACTGGCAAGCAGTAACTGTTTATTCAACATGCTTATTTTAGGGTTTGGTCGGGGCGGGGAGGGGGAAGGCATTTTTTGATCACAGGATGTCAAGGGTTGGAAGGGACCCTGGAGATCTTCATGTCCAACCCCCCTGCCAGAGCAGGATCATACAATCTGGCACAGGTCACACAGGAACGCAGCCAGGCAGGTTCTGAAAATCTCCAGAGAAGGAGACTCCACAACCTCTCTGGGGAGCCTGTTCCAGTGCTCTGGGACCCTTACAGTAAAGAAGTTCCTCCTCATGTTAAGGTGGAACCTCTTGTGCTCCAGCTTATATCCATTTCCCCTTGTCCTATCCCAGGGCACAAGTGAGAAGAGGCTGTCCCTTTCCTCTTGATACTCAGCCCCCATGTATTTATAAACATTTATCAAATCCCCTCTCAGTCTTCTCTTCTCCAGACTAAAGGTGTCTCAGCCTTTCCTCATAAGATGTGTTCCAGTCCCTTCATCATCCCTGTAGCCCTCCGTTGGACTCTCTCGAGCAGATCCCTGTCTCTCTTGAACTGGGGAGCCCAGAACTGGACGCAATACTCCAGGTGAGTGTTTTCTTTGACACTGATGTTTTATGAAGGCTGTATTGAGATTACAAAACCAGGCATATATAATATCAGTTTTATGTTATAAACCAAGTTCAAGCTTGCAGGAAAAAGCAAGAAACAAACAAATCTGTTTAGCTATGTAGAAGAAGGCAGAAAAACTGTGAAAGGTAGTCTGAAAAACTCTGGAGCTGAAAGCACTGGGGATTGCCCTTGTACTTCCTAGAGGAAGACCAGCTGCAATTCCATGTTATGGTCCTCCACTCCCCCTTCCCCACAGTTGCAATTTAAATTAAAGCTGTGTGCTCTTGTACACTAAGTACATATTGCAAATATCAAAGATCCCTTCCGTGTCCATCACAGGCTCCTTTTTGCCTACTTTTCTGCTCTTTCCTGCTTCAAGGAATGTGTGACTGCCATGACTCCTACTTATGCCCCAATCTCCACTCATTTCCCTGCTTCAGGTGTCCCATGGGATATGGTCTGACATCCCCCTGACCTTCCAAGTCTACACTCACACAGTGCTGTTAGCTGAAGTACTCTTATTCTTCTCTAATACTATTTTATCTTTTCTTCTGACAGAGAACTTGTCATTCAAAAACAGGGAGAACTGGCAGAAATCATGTGGAGGTATTGTTATGCTGGAAGGTATTAATGGGTATTGTCAGCCAGTTCCTTACTTCTTCATCAATGAGTGAAGTTGTTACTCCTAGCAAGCAGACAGCAGTAGGCTCCCTTTAGTGCCTTTATTTCCACCCCCTGCCCTCCTCCATCTTCATGAAAGTTGCTAAGGTTTCTAGCCACCTGTGCCTGCTAAAAAGATCACTCAAGAAATATCAGTTATATTTTAGATGGCCTTTAAAGTGCACTGCATCTTGGCACATGGAAGACCTATGAAAAGACACACCTGTGCTTTATTTTTTTTTTTTAAAAAAGCTGCTTTGTGAACAATATGGCATCAAAAGGTCACTTTTACTATGAAAATAAACAGATATTTTAAAAAAATGTTTTAGTGCAGTTACATGCTTCATATCTAAAAGCACAATTGACACTGTCCTGCGCCATCTTAAAATAGCTGAAGAAATTAAAAGATTGCATATTAAAAAGTAACCTGACACTTTCATCTGAGATGCTTCAAAGTACTATGGTAATAAATCTAAAAAAACCCATTAGTTATAAAAACCAGGCAAGATTAACTCAGGTGATAAAATATAGTATAGTTGCTATTATAAAAATATGATCCCAGTGCGATTGTTTACTTGAATATTTTTGGGACGTGTTTCTTGCAGCTTTTGAAGCAGAAAGAGAATTTAAATTTAAAAACATAAAGCAGCTGCAATGAGTGCACATTTGACATTCATCCTAATCCTCAAATATTGATACATCATAGATTTAAAAACTGGATTCTTTTTAACATTAATATCAACTGCTTCTATGCATATCTTTTTGCTTAGGTTTCACTATTTGCTATAATTTCTTAAAAGCCCTAGCCAGCTAAATTTATATACAGTTTTCTGTGTCATATTTTCTCTAGAAGGTTACAGAAAACTAGCAGCAGATCAAAATAAACCTATACAGGCAGAAGGTAAACTCCATGGGTAACGTAATGGGAATTGAGCCCAGATTCATACCAAGGAAGCTGGAAATGTTTGTGCTAAAAAATATTCAAAGAAAGTCCTCCTTATTCCAGTTTTCATCCTGCTCACACATTAGCATCACATGCATTACAGTCACGTGCCTGTGGCAACAGACTGATATATCCCTAGCTCAAATAATCAAAATCACTGATCACAGTCCCTTCAAAAAAAAAAAAAAAAGCTTCTAGATCTTTAGTATTTTTTTTTCCACTTGAATTTTGTGCCTAGGTCCTCCTTCCCTATCAGAAGCAGACTTAAGCCTTTCTTTAGCCAGCAGAGCCACCATATTCCCATACTACTAAGTGATATGACAACTACAAGCATGATGTCAATCACCCTTTGCACTTCCAGAGTTTTATGAAGAACAAAGCAAATAAAGACGCGCTGGTCTGTGCCTACACCACCTTAAAGTTGCTGCCTATTCTGCACAAAAGGAAGTCAGCAGGCATTTAAAAGTAGTGAAATAGGCAGTGGACACAACCTAAATGGAGACAGTGTTACTGAGCAAGCACTTAATGCAACCAAAATCACTGTGTAAACTCTCTGTGCAAGCTAAAGGAGGCTAATCAAAAGAGAAGCAAATTTATTTTGAGCAAATTGCCTTTGAAAACAGACCTTCCAGCACTCAAGAGGAATTGTTTTTGCATTTGGAGAAGGCATTGCTCTGCTTTTTCCAAACAGTTTCACATTTATTCAAATATTTTAAGGAAACATATATAGCCAAGATTATTCAGACACAGACACCCCCCCAAGGCAAATTGATGCCATAAGCATATGATCTAAAAAACTGTAAGGCATCTCTTTGCTCACAGTGTAAAGCTATGCAAGTGTCTGTGTGTGCACAAGAGGGAGAAGGGAAAACCTCCTTAATAAATTCCTTGAGTGAGAGGGAAGGAAGGAGACTCAAGTAGGCCAGGGCAGCAGGATAGATACTTGGTGTACCTGTTGCTCTAGGTCCCTACACTTCCACCTCTCTGTATCATAGAGCAAGGCTGACAACCTTCTCTCATCTAGTCTTCCCATGAGGTTCTGCTAACATTTGTGTTCTGCTCCTGACATTTGTGCCATCTCCTTCACTTTAAAGTAGTGCCAGGCAAGAGTTTAAATAAATGGCCCCAATAAGAAACTGATGGAAATCACATAGTCCTCTTTGAGTTCTAAAGACCCCGGCCTTACCATTTCAGCGAAAACAGAGTCAGGGCAATATTGAACAGGAATGTTGGACTCTATACAGTTAATTACTAGTTAATACTAGCCCAAGAGGCATCCGTGAGGCACAGTGGCCTCTCTTCCCAAGCCAAGTTGAATAAGTTGCCATACTACTTAGCTTGTGTCTACAACACCCCCAAAAGAACTGTGGTTTAAGTCTTTTCAGTGTGATTACTTTTCACCAGCAAAATACTAGGATCAGGTATGTTGTTTGTTTTGCAGACAGTATAAGAAGCAAGGAATTAACATAATGATTCCAAACTAGTAGAAGAGATAAGACTCCATGCAAGGTTTTAAACTGACTGTTTTGGAATGAGAACCAAGCCTACTAAGCCACACAGTATAGTTCTGAGCCTCAAGCCTCACCCATATTGCTACAGGGGAAAAGAAATAAAAGTGTATAATACATAAACGGAATTGCAGTAAATACATGAAAAAAGAGAAGAATGGTGACATATATGCTAGAGAACATAAAAAGAAAACGTGAAGAGGAAGGTAGGCAACAACAGTGACTTAACAGGAAAATTTTGAGCAGTTGCTCCAAGTGGTGTCCACAGAGAGCTGCTATTCGTTTTGTACTTGCTCTCCTTGTTTCCAGCTGCTAAGTTCACATTGAAAAAAGCTAAAAATACATTAAATACTTTCCAAATATTATTTTCCCATGTAAGCAATTGGTATAAGTTGCCACAGAGTTGTTGTTCTCTTGCCAGTGAGAAGGGAAATAGTATACAATGCTTACAGTAGAAGTTGTATTCTGTGAAATCTATTGTCTCGGACAAGATGCAGTGCAAAACTGGGGGAAGTTTAAAAAGGCATTATTTTAGCTACGTAATTCCTAACTATTCCCCTCTTCCAGGAAGGTAATAGATGAAAATGATACTTAAAGATGAGGTTTTTATCGCCCGTTAGAAAAGGTATACTCTGCACCATTCAGATGTATAATACATGCAACAGTTCTAGCAATCAAATTTTGGTATTTCAATGAGGAGGAAAAAAAAAGGAGAAGAGGCAGACGTCTACAATTTAGGTATACTGTCCCCTGACAAAATAAAATTTCACAATGCTGCAGATTTAAAATAGAAATGTACCTGCTTAGCATTCAGGACACTCATTGACAGTTAATTCAGCTCTCTACAAAAATAAAGGGGTAAAGGAGTGGGGGGACACAACACACACCAAAAACCATCCAGATCTTTCTGTTAAATGTGAAGTATAACAGACTTTTTAATGTCATGCCTTCCTCCAAAAATAGCAACAGTTACACTGCTCAACTCCCACTTGATCCCCCAGCTTGACTTTTTGACACTTAGAACATTATACATTCTCAGTCCTAGGGAATGATTCAAAGTTTCTGGAGTCAAAAGAAGTCTTCCATTGCCCAGAACCCAAACTACAGAATATGAATACCTAGGGAGGCAAGCAACTCCAGTTTCTAATAACATTAAGTCTTCTTTTAAACCCAAACATGACAGATTTTTTAGGAACTCTGAAATCCACAGCTTTCCACAGTTTTGGAAAAATGCTGCAAGTCACAGCAGTGATAATCTGCCAATTACAAGGGACATGTGTGAGCAAGACTTTTTTTGTCTTCCAGACAAACAAGATTACAGAGCCTATTCTCTTCATGGGGATGAGGCGGGGGATGTGTAACATTGCAGCTGCTGCAGAAATGGAAGCTGAAATCTCCTTGGAGTTTGTACCAACTGTGTAGCCTAGCATGCCATCAAGGGATGCTATTGTACTACAGATACTGTTCCACTGGGGATACTTTTCCCCAAAGGAGACAAACCTGAAGTTTTGGCCTGCTGTAGTCAATGGAAAGTCCTGCAACACATCTTGCAGTATTCCACCCAAGTTCCAATTCAGCTCAATACCCCACCTGTCAGAACTTCCCAAATAACTACTTAAGAGTTTAATAGTACAGCTTTTCTTCATGTCTTCTGAGAAATCTAGTTTTGACATTTATCACATTCCTATTGCCCAATCATGATATATTTTATACATCAAAGAAGACGTACAGTGACAGTAAGCTGGAATCACAACCATTTCAAGTAGCCAGCATCTGAAGGCTTTCATCTTTATGAAATATGGGGGTTTCTGTAATAGAAAATCTAACAACTATGATCTAAATTTCACTAAAAACAAGAAAGAATGTATCAGTATGGGTATCAGATGGCATCAGTAATGTATCAGATGGGTAAGATACACTGTACTGTAGCTTGTCTTTTTTCATTATGCTGAAGAATCATGTCTGTCTGATGTATTTATTTTGTAATGTTTAACTATAATAGAAAATAGATGAAGTTCAAATGAAAACACTGTTTAGACTATGTCAACAGAGCATAAACCTAAATAAAGTGATTCTGTATTGACTATAAAAACATATTTGCTAATAGTAAAGTTACTAATGGTTATCTATCAAGATCACAACATGAAATAATTCTGCATCTTAAGGACTGTGCTAAAGCAGCAGATGTACTAAGTTACATGCAATCTTTTGATTTTGAAAACCAGCATCACGCAATGCACTTTATTGTGATTTTATCATGAGTGTAAATAATTCAAAAAACCCTAGAAAATATCCAGTTCACTTTTTTTTTTTTTCAATTGCTAGTCACCAAAAGGCTTTCCACTAAGACAGCCAATGTTCACTTCACGCTTGATAGCAAAAGAAAATCAAATAACAGTATCTTGTAAACTGAAACAACTGCTTTGTTACAAAGGGAAGGATTCAGAAAACTAGAACAAATGACACTGCTGTAAAAACTAGAAGACTAAGTTCAAAGACTTATGCATTCTTCTACAACAGACTGAAGTTTTATATTCATCTCAGCAAATCAATCCACTAATAGGCATCAGTCATCAACACCTAAGTAAAGATCTGCCATATGAAACAGCTTTGATGTGATTGAAGACTCGCACACAGTCGTAAGTATGACAGAACAGCTTAGCTATTAAAATGTTTTATCTAGCAAAGAACTGTTCATCCTAATTGACTGAAATACTCTTTGAACACTATTATTGCAAGGCTACTTTACTACAGAGTGCTTTAGTACATAGCCACTTGACTTATATCTGGAGATGCAGCATAACCACATCAAATCTTGTTAGAATATTTTCTCACACATACTTTTGTCAAGAGAGCAAAACAATAAAGCTGACTGTCATTTTTAGTACCAGTTGCTTAGTTAATTTGATACTGAAACATACTGGGATTCATTATAAAAGCTGCATGCAAACAGCCATTTCTATCCATCTTTCTTTTTGCTGCACTAATACAATGAATCCTACTAACCACATCAGTTGAAATGGGTTGGCAGGACTGGATGGAAGCTATTCTTCACTGAGCCTGACCTCTCACCACAAGAGGTGCAGTGGCAGAGGCTCCTTTAAGCAGCACTGAGCAGCCCTGGCCCAGCTCCAACACTGACCATATGCCATATGTCAAGCTGACAGATAAGAAGCCCAAGACAGCCATCTGAAAACAACTGTATCCCGCCTCAGCCACCAGGCAGAAAGGGTTTCTAGGCCTACCTCATTACTCATTTCAAAGCCAATTTTAAACAAACCAGAAGTAAACATACCTAACAACAACAACAAAAAAACCCAAAACAAAAAACAACGAAAAAAAGAGAAAGAGAAAAAAAAAAAACCACAAAAACAAACCCCAAGGAAACCCAACAAGCACAAAGTCATTATTAAAAAGCCTATGCGATTATATATTCTATTTCAGGATGTTTCCACTGAATATTCTAATTAATCACCAGAAAAACTGACAGAAGATTAATAATAGCTTGTGCCTATAATGTTTTTCCTTCTGCATTATATCCACAGTGTGTTAACAAATTGCAAGAAAAAGGAATCCAACATACCAGCAACTGCCAGCAAAGTTACATGTTACAGAATCAAACAAAATGCTATTGTTTGATACCTCAAATGAAGTGATTAGTTTTTTACCCTCTATCTATTAATGCATTATAGGGTTCATTGGCTTTCACCATTACTTTTGTTACCACAAGTATGTCATAACCATTCCTTGTACACAGGCAAACATGTTAGCTGTCAGCTTTTATTGCAAAAATGCTAAGTAATCCGCACAAAAGAATAAACAAAATTTACTCCAGTCCTTTATGCAATTTCTGTAATTCTGTATCGTCAAAATTAATAAAATCCAGAACTTACCTACAGTTTGGAGGAGGGTCTAATGTAATTTCTGCAAGTTCTTTCTGAATTCTTAAGAGAGAGGGAAAAAAAAAAATCAGGACATTTTTGCAATATATTTCTTTCAAATTTATGAACATTTCCACAGCAATTAATAATAGTAAAATAATAATAATAAAATAATTCTCATAATTTCTGATGGAAAGCTGATGCAATAAGGCTTCATGAAACTGATCAAGAAAATGTGGAAATAAAAATAAAATATTTTCTAAAAAATAGGCCTCCAATCTGGGACAAGTTATGTCATGAGCAGCCACTCAGAAAATCCCACCTTTTCTATAGGTTGGTGTTCTCAGCTCTTCTGCTCACCTAGACAACAACTAGATGTCTCATATACACTCTTTCCTTCCCTCTGTCTGTATGTCTCATAACACATTAAGAAGCTAAATATTCTGGAAAGCATTCCATGCCATCAGGACAAAAAAAAATATTTTTTTTAAATCTCAATTTCATAGGACAGTTCTCTCGCCCTCCCAGAAAGAGACTATCCCGGTCTTCTCCATAACATCCTCCTCAGTACTGGGGGGCTGCTATCAGGTGCCCCCAAAGCCTCTCTATCCTCAAAGGATAGAGAGGTCCCTCCAGCTCCCTAACCAGGCTGGGGACCTGCTTGAATGCATGCCTTCTTTGCACTGGGGGGCATAAAACCAGGTATGTGTTATTCCAGACACAGTGTAATGAGAGCTGAGAGCTGAGTAAAAGGAGATAAATCCCTTTCATCTACCTACTGACTATGCTCCTGTTAATACATCCCAGGGGGCAGCTGGCCTTTGTTGCTGCCTCACACTGAGCTTGATGTCTGCCAGGGCCCCCATATCCTTCTCAGCAGAGCTGCTCCCTAGCCTGCATCATTACAAGGGGTTAGTCCTTTCCAAATGCATGATGTTACATGTTGCTGAATTTCCCAAGTTCCCTGTCAACCCTCCCTTGCATCCTGCTGAGGTTCCACTGATCAGTAGCCCTGCACCTGCATGTACCAACTGCTCTCCCCCAACTTGTTGTCATCAGCAAGCTTGAGAGTGTGCTCTGCCGTATCCTCCAGGCCACTGATAAAGACATAAAGCTGGGAAGGTCCAGTCCAAATCCCAGCAGGACTGCACTCATTATGGGCATCCTGCTGGAGGTCCTCCTCCAGGCAGAGCAACTTTGTGTTAATAGATTTCTGGATATTCCCAGGGTGATGCTGCCATACCAAGTCCTTGAATGCCTGATCTCTGCCATATCTGGCAACATGGGCTCTTTTCCGCTATACCAAGATAAGAACCAGTATCTCCCCCTCTGAAGATATTTAAACATGCAGAGTGGGAGTTTACAGAGTTCCCAAAGGAACTCGTAGGAGTTTACAGTTCCCAAACACTTGCCAGAGTATGATGCCATAAGAACTACTGCAATGGCCACCTTCCCGATAAACTACACCCCAGGCTGTTTTAAACACTGCTGCAGTGCAAAACCACGAACATTTAGAAGGAGGAAGGAAAAGAAAAACAATTCAATGTACCCTCAGTATTTCCTTCTTTACTTCTCCTTCACAAGGTTTCATGTACAGGAGCAGATTGCTATTCCTGTTATTCCCTATACTAAGAAAGAAAACCTGCATGAAAATATCACTCGGATTCCTGAGACACATGTTCAAGTCACAACCCAAAAGTTCCGGCCTGACCTGAAGTGCTCATGTATCTTGTTAAAAATGACTGCCACCCATTTTGCACATAAATACAAAGGAAATGGTTTATCAAAATAAACATTCAGGTATATTATCATATACAACATAAAAAAATAGCAGTTTAATTCTCCAAATGATCCAAATATGATCCAAATATAACCTTACATGCTAAGGAGTCTCACAGCCACTCTGTGTTGAATTTTTGTCTATAATGAATAAATGAGCTAAAGTCAGGAGAGAACCAGCCTGAGCCAGAAACTACAATTCTTTATCATTCACATTATGAAATAATTAGGACATACATGGGCAGGATTTGTAGGTATAGGTAATAACCACTTATTAGACCAGTTGACAGCTGAATATATAAAAACACTCTTTCAGATGCTTAGCTTTTCTTCCAAACTCTATGCATCCCAACACCACATACACACAGATTAATTACTCCTGTAGAGGGGGACAAATTCAGTGTTCGTTCTTCTACCCATTGAAATATTTATATCTTCAGTATATAGAATTTTCCCAATAAATATACCTTTCTGTAAAAATACAGGCACGGGCTGCTTAACCAATATTAGCAGGAAGCAGAGAAAATCTGATTAGCGAAGTCTAAGCACAACAAACATGTTGCTTTAAAAAAGTTACTCCATTTAAACAATCCCAACAGTTCACACCTTAAAGGAGTGAGATCTTACAAGTATAGGAGATACTTAAAATATTTCTTCTGTATATTAAAATATAAAAATATTTATTCTTCATATGTCAAATTTCAAATGTGTTTTTGAAATCTATAATATCACAAATTCAAATCACAGAAAACCTAGGTAGCATGGAATCTCAGCAGTTTCATTGGTTGTTTTGCTTTTTCTGACTTTTGGAAGTTACAGAATGATGGCATTGAATTTACATAGAGTCAGGGGTTAATACATATAGTAAAAGCAGTTAATATTTTAGTGCATTACAATGAGTCCAAGACACATCAATAATGGATTGACAAGTGCAGCTTAAGTCCTAAATTGAAACACTTATTTTCTTCCTCCTGAATCCTAACCCACGTCCCTTCCATTCTGAAAACAGAAGGGCAGAGCTCTCTTGCCTCTCCCTCTGTTCTAGTTCAACTCAAAATTTCTAACTTCTAATGCCAAGAGCACAAAAATGGTTGTTTATCAAGCTTTTCCTGTGATTGAGCAAACAAAAACAAAATACCTTTCTACTTCAAGTGATAACTGATCAGATGATACTTTCTATTTATGTTCAAAGGTCCTGATTGCTTTTGCAAGCATCTAAGGAAATGTTTCATTCATTATTATTTTTATACAAACAATATACAACACGTTAATATGATACTGTCCATCAATTGCACCTCAGAAAGTTGTCCTTGTCCGTTCTCCTACTCTTTGTCATCCCAAACTAAAATTAATATATACACCTTATACCTCTTTTGTTGCAATCTTAATTTACCTTGTATTCATGCTGAGAGCCCATTCATAAACAGTTTCTGTAAAGCAGCTGACATACAATAGCTTGTTCACATGTCACAGCATTCAAAGTTACAATTAAATCATCAAGCAACATCCCAGAGAGCCTTGCACTGATAGAGACCTCTAATGTGCAAGCTGGCCTTTGTCAGTACGAGGTACTCCATGGCTCTGGCACTTGTTTCATATCTTCATTGAGTTGGCCTAAGAATTGCACATAGGAGAGGATGTGCCTCATTTCCTTCGCTGACCACAGGAGGGTTCACTGTGAGAATATGTGCAAACAAAACATTTTTTGCAGGGTCCTTTTTGGCATCTCTTTCCTTGGATTTTCTGCCTAAGTACAGTTATGTTTGCTATGTCAGAGAGGAAAAAGGACTCCAAAATAAAATAATTGTATATATCAAGTTTATGCTTAAACTAATGACATACTGGTTTACTGTATATTGAGGAGTGGGGTGATGGCAGGGGAAGAAGCCCTTGCTAGTAATCAAAGCCCTGGGCTGTACGCATAGGACATTTAATTTGCAATGTCAGATCTGATATTCTTTGTTTGGTCTTAAATAAGTCATTTGAACCTTCTCTCTCTCAGATATAAATTTAGATATACATATACATACACACACACACACACATATATTTCCCCTCCATTTTACTAACAGAGAAGAACAAATATAGTTGCCTTCCAGTAACAGTGCAAAGGTTAATCTACTCCTAAATTCAGAAGCATGCAAGTACATTGTGGATTTAAAATATTATTAATTCTCAAAGACACATATTTATGACTGTTCCTAGCCTAGGGGGATTGTGTGTTGTTTCCTTCATTAAACAGTTGAAGTTCTCTAAAGCTAAGAGAGAACGGAACATGTCAGAGGACTTCCCAGTATGAGTAATAGGAAAAGAAGCAAAATAAAGGACTATTTGACAATGAGCTTGTTTTGTCACATCTACTTCTCTAAAATGCATACCTCTATCCATAAAAGTCAGGTGAGCTAATACTCCATACTGAAGAATGTTATTTAGAAATACATACACTGGTATGTTTCAATCTTTCATAAAGATGTGACTGAGCAGGAAATTGATCTAAAGATGTTAGATTCATGATGGAGGAAAAGAAATAGTCTCACCTCCATACTAGATGCACAATAAATGACAAGGATATTTCTCATAAGAGAAAGCACTTCATGGTTTGCTGTCATATTCAACATGCTAAGAATCATTCCCAGATTCCCTGAAAACAGTGTTGGGATAAACTTCTCTCAGAACAACAACAACAACAACAAAAAAGCAGAGAGGGAGAAAAAGCAGTTCTTTTTTATTCTGTTGAATTCCAAACAAATTTAATCTATCACCTATTTGCTACTCCTTAAGGTTGTAACTTGCAGTAAACAAAAGAAAATGTTACAACTCAAGTTGTAAAGTTCACAATTCATTGTAAGAACAGATATTTATAAAAAAAATCCAGGACTGGACATAAAGGTTGACAGATTTTCAACTATCAACTTCAGGAGCCAAGAAAAACAATACATTTATTTTTTTGAGCTACTATGTCAGCCAAGAATGGTTACACTTCTCTCAATCCAAAGGTCATGCTAAGATTTGCTACTTAAGAGGTAACAAGATGCCTGCTGTTTTCAAGGACAGCAATTCAATTCCATGTCTGAACTGTAATTGTGATATGCAGTAAGTTTCTCAATCTTGACATGTTAGGTAAGAAAGGTTGCTATTTAAGGTGATGCCCTCTGGGTAAGGAAAATTGAAGGACTGGTACACTGTATGACATATGCTCTAAGCTATTACACCTGTATAGCAGCTAGTCCTAAAAGTATTAACAGAGAAGGATAGCGTGTGATGGCATTCTGCCTTCTTGATGCCATCTATAGCAATGCTAACAGAAGAAACTCTGTATCTTAAAACCAAAAATCATACTCACAATATGAATTCAAGTGGTTTCATACAGCCTCCATCATGAGATCATTTTGGAAAGCAGTAAACTTTGGGAGTAGTATATTCATACATGAGACATGGTAGCAGTTTACTTTTACACAAGCAAGTGTGTAAAAGCACAGTGCAAAATTTCAGCTTACATAAAACCTAATACTGCTGAAAATTATTTAAATCTAACTGATGACATAAACATACAAATAAAAAGTGGAACAGAAGCATTCCAAACACAGATGCACAAATCTTCATTCTAATCCAAGATATACAGTAGGTATCACAACATAATCAAAAAATACCATGACTACAATTCCATATGCATGAAAAAGCTTTCCAAATGAGAAAACCTGACTTCCAAATTCAGGTTTGAATTAAGTCTGTAGTCTGTGACTTGAGTTCCAGTGCTACGTTAACTTGCTCAAGTTCTCTACTCTAAATAGGAATTAAAGGATCTTGACCAAAGCCCCAAGTGCATTATACTTTGTTGTTTGGGGTTGTTACTGATTTTAGCAGACTTGAGTCCTTTAACTGTAATGTAGTTATTAGAGGGAAATGTATGGTGAAGCACTTCAGTAAACATTATTGTGACTTAAAAATAATGCCATACAAAAAAAACTGTAAGAGGGAAAGACTTGTTAAGCACAGATACAGTCTTACCCCCCACCCCCAACTAGGACAGCTGAAATACTTCATTTGAAATTTTAAAAGATCATTTTTTTTAACCAGTCAAGATCAACATTCCCATTGAAGGGATTATAGCCTTATTCCTGCACTATATTTCATTTCTAATGAAGAAAATTAAGTGTTACTATGAAGATATTTTATATAGACAGTTTCTGTAATACTTATCACATATTGTGGACTCTCTGACTTTTCTTCCCTTCACATTACTCTCTTTTTTAGCCTCTAATTTCTGATTTTCTTTTATTGAGTCATTACTGATTTTAATTTAAAAAACAATTAAACAAACGTGTAACATGAAAATCTGAGTATATTGAGAATGTTTACAGAAATGTAAACCCAATTCTAGCACAGTGTCAAACTACTGAATACTAATAAAAAAGAAAAAAATTTAAAAAAAAAAATAGTCTGATACCCTGTTCAAAATTACTATAAAAGCCCTGTTACTGTAAAAACTATGTTGCTGTGATCTTTCCACAAAGTGCTCTGACAGCCAGCACTACTGAAATACATTTTTTTCAAAAATATTTATTGTGCACATTATCTACAGAACTCTTATAAATCATCTCAGCCTTTAAAATGCATAATCAAAGGTTTTCCTTCAATATTAGTACACATGTGAAACTAGCTTTAGAGTCTAACTGGCAAACGTACTGATGTCAGCAACTGGCATAATTAGTTTCAGCAAAACCAGAAGAAGATATGATTAAACTTTAAAAGGTTTAAGTAATTTTATCACTGTAAAATGCATGTTGAGAAAAGCTCTAAGCTTTGAAGATTCAAAGCTAAGATTAATAGACCAATTTCTGACATATCTTTATTAATTTTTTAATAGGATAGTGTCCACAGGCCCTTGTCAGAATTGTGGCATCATTACAAGAGGCTCTGCACAAAGTTCAGAATACACTGTCACTTTTCTGAAGATGTTAGAAACTGGGGTTTAGGACCTTAAAACTCATAAGTAGTCCAATATTCCTAATATTTAAAAACCTAACAATAGCAGGAAGCAGACAAAAGAGAAGATGACCAGAAATCATAATGGCTGTGAGGATTAACTACATGAATAGCATCATGGTTTGAAGTGAAAGCTGGTTTTTTTGTTGTTTTGCTTGGTTTTGTTTGTTTGTTGGTTTGGTTTTGTTTTCAGTTTGTTGGGGTTTTTTTCTTTTTTTTTTTTTTCCCTTTCAGCAATAAAAGGAAACATGGTCAAGACTTGCTGGCCACCCTGTAGGTGAGATGATGAGGTAATCTCCTAATGGTGTCATAGTAGGAAGGGGTCTTCAGAAAGCATTTTGCCAGGTGAAAAAAAAAAAAACAAGAAAGGCTAGCTGCATGGAAGGTGTCTACGGCAGAAGAAAAACATGATGACACCTTTCTGGGAAAACAGGAAACTTCAGAAAAGTATGTAAATGGTAAGGGACAGATTAAGCCAAAACAAAGACTTGAGTCCTGAAGAGATGTACACATACATTTACATACTTTTTATTTATTTACAGACTCCTACTACATGCATATGTTATAAATTATGGCAATAGAGCTTTGAGGCTTCTCCTTTACCACAGCACCAGTGGCACAACTCCAATGTTTTTTTTTCTTGTAGTTTGCATGGCCTTTACATGGCAAAGAAACACGATCTGGGGATTGTTCATCAGGACAGTCTGCAGAATTGGTCTCTTGTCAGATTATTTGAAAAGTGTTTTTTAACTTCAGTCACTATAATCCCATTTGAATTCTGTTGCCTAGACTAACACCCCTATGTGTACTAATGGAGCAACACTAAGCTGTAAATTCCTTCTGTCTGGTCTAAGCAAGACAATTGTTATCTGGAGATTGACAGGACAGCATCAAATAACTTAAATAGCTATTCTACAAACCCACCTTTCCTCTCAAACAGAAAAGAGAAGGAAAAGAAATGGGTATTAAAGCAGACCACAGTTTAAAGTAATGAAACCAACATGCATTTGTTGTTCACTCAAATATTTTTGACCTGACCATCTGGGAAAAGGAAATGCAGTACTTTACTGCAATAGGTATTATGGTAGTCCTAACATGCTGAGTTAGTGAACTGTCTGAAATGTTTATGGTTAATTAACTGTAAGTTACACTGACAAGTTTCAACATCAGTCATACATACACATACACAGATATATTTTATAAGGCTACAAAACTGTCTGAGTTTTACTAGCAATAAAAAAATGTCAGCTTTTATCATGCAAGCTACTATTAAAACCATGTGAAAGAGCCAATCTGTCAAAGAAAGGAAAAAAGTATACAGGTCTCATTATTGTGACCAGTCTCAAAAGGCTATTACGGTGACATAGTAGTGTTATAATAAAACAATAAGAAAATTAATATACTGTATCAATACATATATCTGATGGTCAGCTAAAAAAGAGAAAGGAAAATAAACATCCAGAAAGAACACCATACCTTTTAGCACTAGTTGACAGTTTAGCAGCCGTTTTGCTTGATATTTTGCCCTCTTTTTTCTTGGGTTGAACTTGCTCCCTTTCTTGCTCCTGCTGAACCCCTTCACGCTGATCTCCATCAGAGCTGCCTCCACTAGTGCTTGGACTGTCATCAACTCTCTGCCCCTCTGTAGACATGGCAGATGCTGCACTGATTAAAAAACAAACAGTAGAAATTAGCTTTTTCAGAAGAAACTGTCCAGTAGTATTTCTTATGTGCCTTTAGGAAATAACATGAGATTTATGTCTTTCTCTTAATACACAGAGCTTGTGTTATAGTACTTCAGTATTGCTAGTACTGAAGAGTTCTGCCATACGTGTATTACCAATAATTCAGGAGTTGGCCATTTTAAACCCCGTACCAAATAAATAATAAACACTTATATATATGAAAAGTCTAAGTTATTTTAGTTAAGTGGAAAACGTAATTCTGCAATTATAATACCATTCACTGTGAATGATATTTTTCAACCACTCAGCAACGCCATGAGTTAGCCATCTCATCACTGTGCCACTGTTTCGAACCTAGCATGTCTGTTAAAAACTGAGAGCTATTACTATCTTAAGACTCTCTGTTATCCCATAGGAAATAAATCTGTGGGCTCATTCTCAAGTCTATAATGTGGGTTTCCACATTACAAAATCCACATCTTGGCATGCTCTATGGAAACATTCACAGAACCAAAAGGCACTAACACAGGGCTGTTTGTATTTACTAAACCGATATGCTTCTAGAGCAGTAAGCACGCTGGTAGGGGATATATGGAAGTTTTTTCCTGACAAATTCTGTTTAGGCAACATGAGGCAACAAAGCTGTCAGAGAACAGGAGCAACAAGAAATCTCGGTATATTTCAGAAGTCAAGTTAATGCTTTATTTGCACACTTCTGATAGTAGTTAGCTGTTTTCATTTCTTCCTTTATTTTAAATAGTGTAACAATATGTCAACAGATGAGGAATTACAAGCCTACTGTTACAGCTGTCATGACTTCTCAAACTGTTCTAATGAAGGGCAGATGTCCATGAAAAACTCTTACTGAATTAGCATATGTGGTGCAATGACTGTTAGAAAATTTTACCAAAAAAACCCCAAAACCAACCAAACAAAAGCAAAAACCAAAAAACCACCACAACAACAAACAAACCCAGAAGGCCTTTCCTTTAACTCCAAACCTGTAGTTTATATGAGTATTTTATATATCCTCCTCTAGAAATTTTAATAAAGGAACCCTCTTCAAAGCACACAGGCCTAAGTGTTACTTGCTTCCACCCACACAATCCCCACATATCTGGGTGGTTTTCTGATAGAATCTGTCTGAATCAAGAATTTGCTCTTTCATACACAGAGAGTTTTAAATTGCTGTGACCCTTGACTTGCTTTTCCTCTTCTTATCTAGGTATAGACACCATCACAATTAAGAACAAAACTATTCACCTTGACTATTATATGTTTTAATACTCTCTCAAGGGAGAATAATGAGATTGGAGGCTCACATTCAACAATACTCATTCAGTGGATTAAACAAAATTCATCTCCCTGCACATATTTATGGAAAGACACAGCCCAGGAAAAGTAAAGTAACATCAATGCCAACAGGGCTATGTTGAAAAGGACACTTTTTTTTAAAAGGCCGGAGTGTTCTACTTCTAGCTACATGTAAGAAAATTAAATTACTCCTATTCTGCAAAAGCTTACCAAGATCTAATTCTATCCAACAGTACATGCTGTGGAGTGGAAGAATTAATATTTTCAGGCATTATTGAAATGATCCAACTAACTTCAGGAGGAATTAGATCTTTTTTGTCTAATTTATGAAGCTATACTGAAAAGGAAATCCAGCAGTATGGCATCCTTTCAAAATGTTTAGATGCTGAAAGAAACAGTAAGTAATAGCAAGTGATAGATACGGGACTAGGTTTCCCTTCATCAGTTTAAGCTACATTTTCAGGAAAAAAAAATTCCTATCTTCACATATAAATTTACATAAAACCACAATACCTAGCCTGCTCATTGAAGTAATTGAAATAATGCACAGTTTGCATCCTAAAATTAAAATACAAAAATTGTTCATTCTTAGAGAACAATTTTTTCCTACTGTACATCTACAACATTATATCTAACATAATTCCTGTATTTCCACAGGTTAATGTTTAGATACTTACATCCTGGTTGTCAAACTTTAAGAGCAAAGCAACAGAAGATTTAGAGGTAATAAAACACAAACATCATATTCTGACAAGACAGAATATGATTTTAAGAGCTATAATGCAATTTTAATAGTAGGTACTCTTTGTATTTTAGCTGTGTGTAAAAGCAAAGAAAATCTCATCTTTTTTGATAACACTTTTGATGTCCTTTATTTACTTTAGATTTTAGTTGTGATCTTTGCTTAATGCATCTAAATTTAAAGAGAAAAATTCTCTTCACAATATAGCTAAGCTTTAACACTGTAGGCCAGAAAGTTAAAAGCATATTTAATAAAGCCTACATGCATAGGACATCTGCTGTGAATAATCTTGGCTATAAATATTACTATTATCCAAAAACAACTCTATTCACTTCATAAGTTCAGGTTACTATCCAGAAGACAAACACTGTAACAGTAGCCCAGAGCATATAATTACTGTAACATGTAAAT
The DNA here is from genome assembly GCA_024611175.1 of Megaceryle torquata. Taxonomy (NCBI): domain Eukaryota; kingdom Metazoa; phylum Chordata; class Aves; order Coraciiformes; family Cerylidae; genus Megaceryle; species Megaceryle torquata. Next base: position 25,975 of record JANIJG010005420.1, read on the forward strand.
GCCAGCATTTACAACAGGAAAATCTCTAAATCTGTTATTTAATGTCTGGCTAGTTTCTAGAGTTTTGTGGGGTTTTTTTCTCTCTCTTTCTTCCCCTTTCTGACATCCAGGTAGCTCTTTCCATGCCCTCTCCTCACGGTATCTGAAATTTCAGGAAATTTGCATAGTTCAAGGCATGGTCAATATCAAGGTAAAAGTGTGTTTTAAAGGTCCTGAAATTAAGACACTTCAAATGTGGTCAAACTTAAAAGACAAACAAACACATGAACAAATAAGAGAATGGGGGGTGGGGATCAACTGAGGGAATGACCCTGTTAGGAAAACATTTCACTGTTAGCAAACACAGAAATACAAGATACTCCTTGAAACCGAACAGCCAAGAGAGTGTTTGCAACTGCCACATGGAGCAAAAGGAAAGACACCCGATGTCCAGGTGTATTCTTTATTCAGATGAGGGTTGCTAACCTCCCAGCTTCTTGTACTGAGAAAAATGAGCACAGGGGACAGAGGAAGGAGTGAAAGGGGATTAAAAATCTCTCCCTTTAAAGTGAGATGATTCAGCAGAGACACAGATTACAAGTGTAACTACAACTATTAATTCTAAGTGAAGAGTGTCCAAAAGATGCTGCTTCTGTCATATATATCCACCGGTAACTTCCTCCCACTCCTCCAAAGGAAAAAAAAACACCACCAACCAAACCAAAAAGAAACCATGACACAAAAAAACCCAAAACAAAACAAAAACAAAAACAAACACACAAACAAAAACACCCAACCCAAACAACCAACCGCCACCACAAAACAAAAATTAAATAGAGCAGTCAGGGACAGACAGATCCTGGCAGCGTGCAAAAGGGTCCCTAGGGTGGCAGTGATGATGTCTTTCTAAAGCGGTCTTAATTTCCTATAAGCCAAGATAAATTGAGTATTTCTGCAGGGTCCATGAAGAGTAGCAACGGCAGCAGCCGCCTTACTTCATCTTCGTTAGAAACCATAAAGGGCAAAAGGACCAAAACATCACAGGACGGGAAGCCGAAGGAACCCGGTTTCTGGACGGGCAGGGTCTGTCTCCGAGAGGGGCACCCGGAGGAATGGAACAGCAGCCCCGGGCTCCCACGGCCACACCGCCGCGGGTGGGCGCACATGCAATTCGCCCGTCTCCCTCCGCCCGCCGGGGAGACCCAGCGTGCGGCATCGGGCCATACTGGGGGGGCGGGAGGCAGGGACAAGGGAACCCCCCAAACGCCACATGCACCCCGCACCCAAGCAGACGGCGTCCGGGTCGGGGTGAGAAGTAGGAGACAGCCGCGGAGAAGGAGGAGACTGCGAGAGGAAGACGTCGGGGGCACATGAGGGAAGGGAGGGGGTTGGGCTGCGGGGCTCCTGCGGGCGCTCCGAGGGAGGGTGTGTGGGTAGAACCCCTCCCGAGGGGCTCCAACCCAGGGTGCCCACTACTGCGACGGGGGGGGGGGGAGGGAGGATGGTGTAACCCGAGGGGCTCGGTCATTGAGGGGGGTTGCAGGGAGTACCCCGGCGCCAGAGCGAATTAGGGGCGCAGCGAGTGCCGCGGGGACCTCGCGATCAGCGCGGAGCGGGGCCGGGAGCGAGGCGGGGGTGGGGGAGCGGGGGTGGCCTCTGCTCCCGCCCGCAGCGAGGCAGGCAGGACAAATGGACACGGAGGAGTTGTTGAAGGGGTGTGGGGGTGCTGAGGAGCAATGGAGGCTGGAGCGATGACCGGAGGATGGATGCATGGGACCAAGGGGAGCGGTACAGAGATGCTGAGGTGGCAGGGGGCGACCAGGGGCGGGCGGGACTGTTGCTAAGAAAGGGCACGGCCGAGGATGACAAGGGAGGGGGAAGGGGGTACCAGTCAGCGCCTGGGGGATGCGGAGGAGGGAGGGCAGATGAAGAATCGAGGGTCGCAGTTAAACGGGGAGAG
>JANIJG010005421.1:0-15316 GCA_024611175.1 Megaceryle torquata
ACATCTCCTCCTCGGGCCGTGGCGGGATCGGCGAAAAGCACGGGGGGGGGGGGGGGGGGGGGGGGGGGGGCGGGGGGGGGACGGGGGGGGCGGGGCGGGGGGGGGGGGCGCGGCGGAGGGGGGCGGGGGGGGGGGGGGGGGGGCGTGCGCTGGTGCGGACCGGAGGAGGGAGGTGTATGTGTGGGTGTGTGACGGCTTGGACGGGGAATCTTGGGGGGCTGAGAGCGCGGAGGCACCGCTCCAGCGCACGGTGGGTTGATGCTCAGGCGAGGGTCTGCGTCCCTGCGAAGTTGGGTGGACGCAGGACCCGAGGAGTGGGGATTATTTTTATTTTTCGTAGGGGGCAGTGGCCCCCTCCCCGGTGCCCCCCCGCTGCTCGGGGTTAGTCCGGGCGCAGGGCTGCGTGGCCCTGGGGCGGGCTGGAGGGGTGGTTGCTGCCGTGCCTTTCCTCCTGCCTTTTTGTGCAGAGAAAAAAGTGCACCTCTTCAGTGGCCACCTCTGCAGTTTGCTCGGGGTCTCGCTGCACCCTGGGGAGAGGAAGGGGAGGGATTCTTCGAGACGACAAGGCAACATTTCACTCTCTTCCATAAAGTCCCATAAGGGCGTCTTTGTCAGGGAGATAAGCACAGAGCAGAAACGTTCTCCTTCTAGTTATGTCTTTCAGCCTTAGCCACATTATACCATGAATGAGTCAATCCAAATTTGTTTTCAAGAGAATTTGTCTCTTTCTCATAATTTCCAAACTCTGCAGTCTTATCATAGCCCCACCCTGTAATACACACTCTCGTTATTATTCCTCTTGCCACTGCGGTAAGAATTGTTTCTAGCAGAAACACCTGGAAGTACAAAATTCCCTGTTCAAGCCCTGCTAGGATCAGCTTTCCTCCTGTGCCTGGCCGAGTCCTGCTTCCCACTTGAACCACGGCATGTTGAATTCATTATCTGAGCCCCTTCAGGAGCATTTAGCTAATAAGCAGCACCAAAACCTTTCTGAACCATCAGAAGTCGCCTTTTAGGGCTGAAGTAGCCCGTAGAAGCTGAAGAACTATAATTACTGCAGTCGTATCTTGCAATGGCATTTTGTGTCATTCAAAGGTTTTTCAAACACTTCAGAACTTGGGCCACATCCTACTAGAAAAAAATCCTCTCCTGCTTATCTGCTTCTTTTATGAATACAGAGGTACTGCACAGATGACTGGGTGGGAAAAGTGATCTTCCCAAGGGTTTTTAGTTTCCTTGGAAGGGATATAGAAAAGGGAAATGTCAGGGAAAGTGTCCTGGATCTATGCCCAATGTCACAAAGTCATGGTCTTCCAGATTTGGAAGGGCAGCCAGATCTTCCAGAAAAGGTCAGCATCCTTTTCTGGCCACAGCCTGTTGCCTGTTTTACCAAGGGGCTCAGTGGGAGACTTTGTTGATGATCAGATCTTTAGGTGGTTAAGAAGGAGGAGAAGGAAGATCTGGCCTCAACTGTGCCTGAGGAAACCCAGGACCATGCAAGGACCATGGAGGTCCAATGGCCACGGCATCAGAGAAGCAACTCAGAGCAGAGCTGAGCATGGCCCTTGGCCCTTGCAGGATCAGGGGAGTGTCATTACAGTCCCAGAATCCACAGGCATGCTCCGACACTCACCGGGACCTGTGCTCTTTCATTCGAACTGATTTGTAATTCCTTTTCATTGCACAAAGTCCTGGATCAAAAAACTGCTTATATATAGAAAATTTTTGGAATTCCCTTTGCAGCATTTGCTGCATAAGGATTTAAATGTAATCATAAAGCCTATACTGTGTATTCTTCTTTTTGCTCTTTGCACCTTTAGTCCCCATTAGGGATTTTGTTTTGCTTCTGTTTTGACAGCCCCTGTATATATGTGTTTGTGGTTGTTCTGTACCATTTCCTGATTTAATATCAGTGCAGTTACAGGAGAAGGATGCACCGTTAGCATTTTTTGCTCAAAGTATTTTTCAAGCTCCCTTTTTGATGTACTGGTCAGGTTTGCAGCTTCTGTGCTCTTGTTGATCAGAAGAGGAAGGATCTGGTTTATTGTGCCCTTTGGGAATGAGGCTCTGTATTCACCTCAGGATTCTCAGGTGAATATTATTCACCTATTTCTACACTAGCCCCTCCAGGTGCAGAAGAAAAGTGAGGAAGTATTTAGTAGAAAGCTGTTATTCAGTGAAATTAAAGTCCCTTTGTGCATTTCTGAGAAATAAAGATGAGCAGAATTGGAAACGAGTGGCTTCACCTTCCTTCCCAAACATTTTTAGTCCCTAAACATGAGAAGGGAAGAGAGACAAAGAAAGGGCATAATTCTATGGAAATGCTTTTGTTTGCTCTCCTTGCTAGTTTGAGGGACAATTATTCAGCTGTTACCCAGGCGGGGGAAAGAAAAAGGCTCCCAATCTTTTTTTCTTTTTTTTTTTTCTTTTACATATAAACAGACCCACAGTCTTAAATAGCCCCAGATCAAATGTTTTTAAATTCAGTCTCAGAACATAAATTATGCTCAGTTTGCCCAGACAAAATATTGGCTCATAGCACAACTTGCCATTTTCTCTTTGGGAAGTAAAACTGCATTTGAAGCTGTGTGTCTGTGCATTGCTGCATGCTGTGAACACCTCCCAGTTTAAATCTCATCAGACCTCCAGGCCCTAGAAAAGCTGGAGATGTTTCCCATCGTTGGCTGCTATGAAGATCCTATTGAGTATCTGAGGGGAGCAGACCTGACGTGACCCAGGCAGGACACTGGGAAGGCTCACAAAGCTGCTTTACAGTCCCTGGAGCAAGCTGCAGTTTCTCTGTAACTATTTCCTTGCTTCCAGAGCTTCTTCACAGAATGGTTAAATTAATCTGTGCAGGACAGATGACAGCATAGCAGTGCCACAGCTTCTTACCTAGTGTTTCCCAAGCTAAATGCTCTCGAGTCAAATTGTTCAGTTGCTGTTCAGGTCATTCTAAGATCCCACAAACAGTGACTGCAGCTCCTTGGCTGGAGCGAGGGCTCGTGGCAAAATGCAGCAAGGTGAGGGGCAGTGTGAGGTGTGCGCAGGCTGCTGTGAGAATGAAAGGTGGTCAGAGAAGGCTGCTTCATTTCTGTGTCTATTTTAATGACAATCCTGTGGGGCACTTTGAATTTGCTATGCCAAGTGAGATAATTTCTGCTCGTTTTCCTCTGGTGGGATCAATTCCTCATATGTTAGTGGAGACAAAATGCACACCAAAATTTCTAGCATATACCCTGTAAGGGGGAGAAGAAACAGCTCCTGCAGCAATCAGTATATACCCATGCTACAGTAGATTCAGGTATCCCTCTTCTAGCCAGGGTCTTTGGTTCAACAGTAATACAGGTATTAATTAAATATTAAAATATCATATAAATATATATATATGCACCGTGGCTGAAAATTTAGGAGAAAACAATACTCTAATAGCAGTGAATTAATCTCCATATACCAATTAACTACCACTTTGTACATTTTCTGAGCATTGTGGAAAAACCTGACTGGAGTCTCCTGGACAGCCTTCTCTAAGACTCTGTATTTTCAGTGTGAGCACCCTGTTTATGTTCAGCCTTAACTCTGTGTTTGCAGGTTTTTTAATAACCGTGTTTTCATTCTTGAAACATCCAGATAAAGATCTTCATCCCTTAAAGCTGTGATTACACCTCAGCAACCTCTTTCTTGGCAATGAATGTGTGGTTTCTGTTTTGTTTTGTTTTTCTGGCTTGAAATAACACATGTTTCAAACCTCTAATGTACTTCTTTAATAACTGGTCTATATATTAAAAAAAAGAAGAAGATAGAGAATTTTATCCAAGAATTCCCAGCTGGAGACATCTGTTCAGCAGCAAGTCACCTGATGAACAGCTCAAACCAGCCAAGTGTGAGTTCTTTTTATTGGTTCAATGTTTTAAAAATAGATATTTTTTTTTCCCTTTTAATTGATACCTTTCTAGACATTTCAGTAGATTCCTACACTGGTCTTCACCTGGAGTTATTTCTCCTGAAGGATTAGCACAGCCCTAACCAAGTGATCCACTCCGAAACGTAGCTGACTGGATGAAACCAGTAGGAACCAGTTAAATGCTTGAAATGAGGGTTTCCACTAGGGTAATCAAGTTTCTCAAGAGGTGATGGATTTGATGTATAGCCTGTCATGATGAGTTGCAGGCACTCAGCACCTCTGAAAATCAGGCCATAGCAGCTTTCAGCAAATCTAAAGAGACGGGGTGTGCGCGCGAGCGAGCCAGAGCGAGCCGCAGATAGGACACATGTCTTCATTGATCTCGAAAGGGAGCTTGAACTGTTCTGGTTTGAATCACATGATTTGTCATGTTATTTAGCAGCTGTTAAGCTTAGGTGAGTTTGTAGGACCCAGTCAGCGCACACTGCCCTAAAGCTCTCTCGGTTTATTTGTCCAGGCCACTACCTGGCTTCTCTGCAAACAGGTCAGTCACACTGTTCCTCCTGCGGTACTTCCTGAAGTGCTGAGCATCTCTCCTGTTCACCCAGCATCCCAAAGGTCATTTCCAGAAGACAGGGCTGATATTACATTTATCCATTTTTATTCTGTTGCATCTGTGAAGACTTTTGAGGCCATAAACTTTGCCTTGATTTGAGGTCTTTGTTGGAGCAGGCCCCCAGTTTGACATGGGGAGGGTGACTTGAGAGATGACAAAGAAGGAGAAGTAGAAGGGCAAAAAGGGACAAAGTGGATGAAAACAGGAATATGGGACTGCACCATGTGCAGGATGCTGCAGACCCTCCTGCTGTCCATCCATGCAGAAAACTTGCCATCAGTCTGCAAGCAGTTTGCTTGACTTCATCTGCCATTCATCAGCCTAAACTACTTACCCTTCTTCTGCTGGGAAAAACTGGAGCTTTGAACTCTTGCCCACACCCAAGCACAGGGCAGAGTTCATTAAATGGGTGGAGACCATCAAGAGCCACTGCTTGCTGGCACTACCCAGGCAGTGGGTACCCAGAAGAAAGCTGCAATGGGAGCTCCTCTCCTGAGAACCTCTGGAAGGGCTGAGTTCTCCCCAAGGACAGTTTAGATGGGGGAGGAGCAGTACAGCTCCCTGTGTTTCACCCTGATGAGTTATTTGCTGTTGCAGGCAAGAATGGGACATCACAGGTGGAGAATACACTGAGATTTTCCCTTTTTTCTTCCCTTTGGAATAGCTTTAACTAACCTTTTTTTTTTTTTTTTTAATCTTTCAAAAGAAAAAAGAGGGTTTTCTCGCTTGAGACAAGAGAGGAAATGTTTTCCAAAAGCTGCATTTTAATTGACCCAGGCTCGGGAGTGGGGAGGCTGAGGGAAGAATTGCTGTCATGGAATTAACTTTATGAAAGAAAAGCAAATCTCCACCCTGTTTAAACATGGGGAAAACATCACAGAGGCATCCTGCTGCACCAAATGGTAAACATGTCCATGTATTATATCACTTATGGCTTCCTTTAGAGTTTTATGATGCTGTTCTCAATTACTGTGTTTGCATTTGTAATTAGAGTGCAGAACACATTGTGAAGGCAAATTATAGAGCTAACTTGTCCTTTCAAAATAACCCATTTGCTCAGTGCGCTCCCAGAAGCTTCTCTTTATTCAAGGGATTCCAATGAAGGACTAACCTTCCCTACTGAAAGTGTTGGAATATACGCTTGCTGGAGGGAAGGGAGTGGAGGAGAAGCACACTTTTGCCTCAGGGCTTTGCTATGCTTTGGCCAGACCTTTAAACCACTGAAACTCTTGTTGGTTTCATTAAGCTTGATCCTCCAGAAGTTTGAGCAACTAATGGAAGGGGGTGGGGGGGCGGGGGGGGCTGTGGGAGAAGAATGAGGTTATTCATTCTGCCACTAATTACCTCTGTGGCCTTTGTCATGTCACTGGGCCATTTTGTGTCTCCTGAACTGGCTAAAAATCTCCTCTGGAAGAGCTTGGCTATTACTGTACAATCACATAAGTATCAAACTGAAGGTGAATATGCAGGGCTTCTAGCTGTCCTCCAGTATTTCATTCCTTTGCAGGAAGGAATTTCTGAAAGCAGCTCTTTCTGTGCATTCAGTCTTTGTCCTGGACTCCCTTACACAGAGGCTCACTTTCTATTTAGGTATAATGATGACATGTTGCTTTGGGCCACGTTGTCCTAAGTGCTCCAACATGTCTCCACGCAAAGACACCCGAGTGCTCTGCTGCTTGGCTTTGCTCGGAGTCTAGCGGGGTTTCACTGAGTGATTTCTGACCAGCTGCCCTTCTGTTTTGCTGTAGCTACTGAGCGTCATCAGCGGAGATCTGATCTTCCTTTAAGGCTGGTCGATTTTGTATGCAGAAGACTGGAGCCTAGGCCAGCTGTGCACGTCTTTGAATTCACTAGGGAAAACTCTGTATCCAAGTCTGACCTTGGATGTAGTAATGCTCTACTTAGAGTAAAGAGGAAGCAAAGTCCCCAGTTGTTCTGCCATGTTTGAAAAGGATATTTGCATTTGGGGTATTATTAGTATTTCTTTTTTCAAAACCTGCACTAAGCAGGAGAACTTGACTTTTAACAGATTTTCCTTCAAGTGCAAGTAACATGTTCATCTCCTGAACCCACTGGAAGGGCACAGGACAGTTCCCTTGCGGCTTGTAGCTCTCCCATAAGCATGTTCTTCCCATTCCTGGCCATGAGAAGTTGCCTTGGCTTTACTCACCAGCCAAGGTTTGAAAAAAGTTCAGACTCAGTGCTTGACGCCCACCTAGCTCACTACCCACCAAGTGTCCTCTGCTCATGCTCCAAGGCTTCATGAACCCAGGCCAAAATCAAATAAAGAACACTTAAAAAGAGTGTGTTATCCCAAGGTGGCAGCATAAAAAACCCACAAAGAAATGCAAAAACATTGCGCTATGAGATTACTACAAGCCCTTTTTATCTATTCTTTTCTCCACTTTTCCTACTATGAAGTAATCTGTACAACTTTTATGCCTATCACAGGTAATTCCCCATTTCACTTCCAATGTAGCTGCTTTAGAAGTTCCCTGTCTCTCCCCTTGCAAATGCTCAGTTATTAAATTCATTCTTTGATATCGCTTGCATGGGTCAGGGAAGTTGATTCCTTGGCCCCAACTTTCTGTCAGGTGCTTGTTCCTTCTGAGCAAAGGTTAGGTCACCTTCCAATGACTCATTGAAAAAACTGGTTTTATTACTTTCACTGGGTATGGGAGAGTTTCCTTAAGGAAAGAAACTGCAATGCATGGGATGACCATCCCAAAAAGAAGGACTTCCAAGGGAGTTTGCCAAAAGTTATGGGTTCAGCTTGATAACTACTGTAATTTTTTTTGTTGTTGCTTAATGGCATTAGACCCAAAAAAGTGCGTAGAGGAAGGAGTTTGAACTGTATAAATTTTGAGATTATTTGTGAAGCAGTTTAGGAAGGACATTTTCTGCTGTTCATGAGAGAAGAGATTCCAGTGTGGTGATTTGCAGTGCTATATGAACCCCAGTTTCTGTAACTGTGTTGAAAATATGGCCCAGGTTTACTGAGTTATGTCAAAACACGTCTGCAAGGCTGACCACGGAACGAAATACAGCTGCAAAATGGGCAAGCTTGGTTTTGTTGGGGGAACAAAAGAGAGAAGGGAGTTTGTCATCTGGAGGATCAAATTTGAGAAACACCTACTGTTGTTTGTCTAGCTGGCATTTAAAATATGTATGTCATCACCCTGTCTTTGTTGCCAGTGACACTGTTTGCTTTGCTATGGACCACGCTGCTTGGGCAGCCAAATGGGATGAGCGGCTTCTCTTTCCAACCAGAGGAGCCCTGGCTCCAGCCACTCACTCCCAGGGAGCCTTGCAGGTTGCCAGCATCCAAACATTACTAAGGACAAATCCCAGCCACCAAAAAATAAGAAGGTGTGAGGTACAATATGATACTCTTTGTTTTTCTGGAAGGTCAATAGTTTTCCTAAAATTTCAGCTTCCTGTGCTTTTCACTTTTGATGAAAACCTATTTCAGCAACTGAAGTAAGAAAACATCCTCCACGTAACACGTGGAAGACTTTTTAAAAATAAAAGTCCTTTAAAAGAGAGGCCTTTACCTTCCTTATGAAACTGCATCTGTATTTCAAGAAATAGCACAGAGGAAAATGCACGTTCACATTAGATTTCATAATGTGATTTGCAACACCTACAGTGGAGTCCTCATGTTTTCTGACAGCACTCAGAACAAGAGCAGAAGATAAGCATGTAGAAAAAAAAAATTAAAAGCTCTTTACTTGATGCTATCCTTGTAGTTTGTGCTATTTTGAACCTGTCAACTGCTTAAGTAACAGCTTGTCAGTGATCACAGCCCAGCCGAATACGAGACCTGGTAGTATGGTTGCAAATTGTCAAGAGCTGAGTGATCTCCCGGGTTGTGATTTATGACTCCATGAACAATGACAAGCGAGGAGAAAAGGCCTGGGTAATTTTGGAAGCAGTTGTAGAAACAATTAGAACACTTTTTTATTAGGTCATTTACAGAATTCCTTCCCTTTAAAAATTAGATCCTTGATGAGTGCATTTTTCACACACTTGGATGCTTTCTCTGATTTTTCAATTGAGGGGAAATCCCAACTTTCCTTTGGAAATGCTGCTGTGCAGTGGCTTAAACTTCACAGGGGCTAAGGAAAACACAGGACTTTCCTGAGCTCACCCACAGGCCCTGGCCCATCTGCCCAGTTGAAGCCCTTTGCAAAGACTATTTCCTGCCAAGCTCTTTGCAGGAACTGTTCTGGTTTCTGTACCATTTTCTCACTGCTGGATGCTCATATCTTTCTGGTGGTCTGGCTTTTGCTTATGACAGAGCTGCAGCCTTCCTCTCAGCTGCTGGGAAGTTTCTAGCACATGGTACTGGTACAGAAAAACAATACCCATAGTGAAAACTTTGACCAACACTGCTGTTTGGGGTTCTTTTATCCTGTTTTTATTAATTTTCTTTCCAACAGCAGAATTATTCAGTGGTCATTGTATTTCCACAGCAGCAGTTTGTCTCTTCTTCTTGGCCCAAGGAACTGATCAGTACAAGGCATTCTGTTTTAATAAGGAGTCAGTGGCATTTCTCTAGAAGTGGCCGGTGTCCTGCTATGACCACCCTGCTGAGCTTAGAAACATATCTCAGAGTTTGCTAGGGGGCTAATGAGAGAGAGCTAATATCTCTGACAAGACACATTTAGCCAAACTCTCTCCCCATCCTTGTTCACTTTCTTGGAAGTTGTCAGTCAGTGTTCCCATGTTGTTCTGCCCCAATGATACAGTCACAGCATCATCATTCCTGAATTCTCTTATGGAGAAACTGGCTGCAAAAGTGACCAAAGCCACTCTGCACCCAGGGAGCTCCCCAGAATCCAAGAAGCCCCAGCACAGATTCAGCCTCCTGGGATGGGTCTTGAGTTATTTTGCACCATGGCTAAGTCAACTATAATGGAGATTTCTGCTAAATAATGAAAGATAATGAAAGATCAACCTGAGAAATGAGCTTTTCCTTTTAAAGAAGAGGAGGGAGATCTTTGCATTTCCCCAGCACTGTGTATTAAGGAACGGGGAGAAGAGCTATGCTGTTCCATATTATCTATGCCAGTGAGAATGAAACTTACTCTCAGCTTTGAGTTTTATTATTCCCTTGCAAAACCCTCTTCCGCTGTGCTCTGCACCAGCAAAAATCCTTTTTACTGCCATTAAAAAGGCAGCTGAGGTGCCTGTTATTTTTTTATTATTATTATTTGTACAGAACTCAGCAAATAAAAACAGGTCCTGGATAAAAGGTGTGTCCTTTCTAGTAAAGCACAAAAAAATCTTAATCTTTGGTCCAGAAGCAGTAGATTGCCACAAACAGTCGGCAGCTAAAATCATTAATCTTTGCTGCTTGCCCAACTGGTACTAGTAGTAAAGAAGATAATACACTAGCAGAATCAGTGACCCACTACAAATTGGTCCTGAAAGGTCCACCAGCCTAAATAGACTTTTGCTGATCCAACACTTGTTAGGAATCCCAACAAAGAGACTATTGGCTCATCTGATGAGCCGCTCACTATTGGGCCTTTTGCAATGGCTGGTGATGGATGACCATACCCTCTTTGAGGGGGAAGATGCAGCTCCTGGTATGGGGCCTTTTCTCATCTTAAATTTGTACTCAATAAATCACAGGTGCAGAAGAGACAGCATCAGTTTCATTACACCTACATGCTCCAGTATCAATCATGCCAACACAACGGGCTGCATACAGTTCATTTCGGGAGGCTCTTTCTGTTCCAATACCATTTCCATTCCGTTGTGCTTTAGCATTCCTAAAGTGTTGAGCCTCCGCAGTGAAACACTGAGGGAGAAGGATGCAATGCTCTGTAATTGTCCTCTTTTGACGTGACACAAGGTTTGGCTCATGTACTTTGGTTTAGGATCCCTTGCTATTGTTAAAGGTAAAGTCCTAAATAGTTTGGTAAATAGTATCACCGACTCTGTGGTCGTCACACATCACTTTTGCTTTTAACCTTGTTTTTTTCGTTTGCTCTTCAGCACAGACCTTTAGTCTGGGTTGCAGCAATTGCCCTGGAATGGTCTCCTTTTGTGATTATAATATTTTTCTATCTGGTTTATGGTATTTGTTTAGATGATGCTGTAATCCCGTATTTACCCTTACCCAAACCTAACTGGAACAAAGGAACAGTTTCAGGGACCTTCTTCAGTGTTTTCTCATTTAAAAGAGTTTCTGCTGTTTTCTCTCTGGCTGGTAAATACCCTGGGACCTTTTGAAAGGTATGTCCATTAAGATTCACAATTTATGAATGTATTGCAGAGCTACCACATTGTTATGTTAATTCCAATGTCAGCAGTTAAAATACACTTAAAACGAAGGAGGCTTTAGAGCTTTCAGACTTTATATTTAATGTACATAATCAAGTACTTTCATGGCATTAAATGCACGTCTAACACTCATCATAAAAACTATGAACTATGTTTTTCTAGTGTAGTAAAAGGTAATAGATTATTATTCCCCATGTGTGTCCAAAATCCACTTTGCCATCTTTATATGGGGAGAGTAATTTCTTAGAGTCCAATTACACTCTGATTTACATAGGAATAACTATGTTTCATGCAATTAAGTTATCACAAAGTCCTGTCATTCTGTAGCATTCTGTTAATCTTTAACTCCACGAAAAGCCATGTCAGCAGAGCACCAACTCAGAAAAGATGGGTGTTCAAAGGAACTGCAATAGGAGCACATTCAGGACTGTCAGACAGAACAAGCTTTTCAAAAGGACACTTCCATTCAGTTTAAACCTACAAGGGTGTTGGGCTGACACCTCCATTTATTTGCTGTAGGGCTATAAGGAGAGAAAGAGAGAGACTTTCAGTCTTATTAAAGCAGTATTTGGAATACAAAAAAAAAAAAAAAAGGATTCTTTTCCTCTGCTGCTCCTTTTACTCTGTCTCGGCAGCAGATCATAAAACATGGGCAGCATTAATGCAAGATGAGAATGTATTGGTTCTAATATGCAGCTGAAAGACTTGATTTTCTGTGAACCAGCCACTAAATCTATTTATTTGTTTATTTTTAAGAATCACTAGGGAGACAGAAAGGGAATCTATTTTAAAAATGTAGTTAGGAGTACAGAAGTCCCAGTAAATAGCATCTTTCTCTCACATCTCTCTCTGGATATCTGGTCCACAAGCTAAGGGCAGGTTGTGACTAGCAGCACTGGTGTGGTTCAGTGATTATTCTGGTCAGGTACCTGCAGCAGGTTCAGTTTTACAAGATTAAAGTGGTAATTGATCTTTGAGAGAATATTTGAGGACAAAACGTGATGACGTTCAGATCCTTAGCTAGTATAAATTTGGTACAAAGCCATTATAACTAGTTGAGAGAGCCCAGCTGCATCTCTAACCCCATCTTCTCTCCAAATACTGGGCACACAATGACATTCGATAGCAATGATGCAGGTAAAAGTTTAGAGGTTGATTCATTCTGCATAATTTTCAAAGCTTCTGTAAACGCAGCCCATGCAAGTTCTTCCTGTTAACATTCTCATTATTTTCACTGAAAGCTGGCACTTATCTTTTGTGTTTTGTCTCAGGGATCTTTACTTCTGTGAATACATATTATCTAACATTCATTTCACTGGGTCAATTTGCTGAAAATATTTTGCTTTCAAGGTGGCTTCTAAATTTTTATATTTTTCATCTCAATTAAAAATAAACCATGCTGTGAGTTCTCTTTGTAGTTCTTTTATCATGCTACTAACTCTGCACATTTTTTCACCTATATACTAATAAAAAGGTCTTTTTAATATATATAAATATATATATACCTCAGTAACTGGTTTTTAGGGCTACTGTCCAAAGAAACTTTTCTCGTCTTTCATTTGTACTGTGTTGCAAAACCCAGTTTTAACTCAAAAGAAACTGTAAAGAAGTCTTTGTTATTTTCATTTTGGCCTTAATCTATAATGAATATTAATAGCACTTGTAAGGTGAGGTACAGATTAAAAGCATTAAAACATAGCTTGGATGTTTTCAAAGGTTGCATGATGGGTAACATTTCTGGAAGTGCCAAAGGGCCAGATTTGTTAGTGCAATTTTAGAAGTGACTACGATTCCTTTTTTTAAGGATGTCCAAAGCTATGCAAAAGCACAAATAGGTATTTCATGTAAGGTTCAAAAGCACCTTCATCATCACCAATGTAAAAAAAAAATTGAGGTGCTTTTGCAAATCCCTCAGAAACTTGTTTGCACCATTACCATCTCTATCTAAATAACTTCCAGAAATGGGACTTTGTCATTTAGATGTCTTTGGAAAGTCCAGTGTGCCCATTGGGATGTCACAGGGCCTCACAGAATGGAATCATAGAATGGTAGAGGTTGTGAGGGACCTCTGGAGATCATTGAGAAGCCCCCTGCCATCACAGGAACACCTAGGGCAAGCCACACAGGAACAGATCCAGCCAGAGGTGAAGTGTAGGTGATAGATCTTGGGTAGAAAGCCAAGAAGGCCATTCAAGTAGGGTTGAACTCTGTTCCTGCCAGAGCCGGTGGCACAACTACCACTCATCAGTGACACTGCTCCCAGTCTACTGGAACTTGTAGAAAATAACAAAACCCCACCGTTGCCCTTTCATCATCAACTCTGCAGCTGGACCCTAATAACCACTTCAAGAGCAGGACGCTTCCTCATGGGGATATCAGTGTATATACAAGGCTGGCAAGATGTCAACTGGTTTGGCAAATGAGGACTTTAATGCATTCCATATTGCTTCTGGTGGAAAGTTCAGGGCCTGCTGAGACCTTGTGTATATCACTGGGCTGCACCATGGTCTTCCTGGACAGGGCTTTTCAGCTTGCACTGGTTGTGGAGCCCAGACATAGCATTGCACACGTGCAGGCACGTGTGAGGACATGTGGACCTTGAACAGCTTCTACCACGTGCTTTTATTCACATCTGCCACTCTGAAACAACCCCTGGAAGACTCTTTAACCCACAGAATGGATGGTGCAATGCATGGCCTCTTACTTCAGTCCAAAACCAAATCAGGTCAGTAACCATCCTAGTGTTGCTACCAGCGAACACAGGAGATGAGCAGGAAGTGCCTGTATTTTTGTCAGTGTTGTCATGAATTAAGGTGGGACTAATTAATAATTAGATATCAAAGAGGTGTGATTGAATATCGTGCTACAGAACATGAAATTAAAATGAAAGTTTTGGGAGGCCAATTTAAAGCATCTAAGGATAACCTTGAAGAATACCAGTCTTGAGTGACTGAGAAAGTTTGTCTTGACTGGGATGGGTTTCATGAAATACTTCACTTGTGTTGGTCAGGAGGCAAAAAGCTGGATTACAGGGCTGGACACTGAAGTAAAATCTTAATCCATCCCTTGCAGAAGCTGGTGGGGCCCGGAGTGCTCTCAGGCAGTCAGGAGCCATGAAAATAATTGTGGAAAATGTTCTCATAACCTGATAAAAAAGCCGATTTAATAAAATTATCATATTGACAGTTTATGATTTTACTTAGAAATCTTTTGGCCCAGTTCAGGTTAAAAAAAAATAAAAAAGTCATCAGCTTTAGTTCTTCTGCAGAAAAAAGACCCCATCATTTATTAGATGAATGAAGATATCAATTTCTGTTTAAACATTAACAGGGTGATGCCAAATATTAGTCAGTTCCTAATAATTTTGAGGGATTAAAAAGATAATAAAAGTAATAGTCCATTACATTACCTACTTCAGCAAGATTGTAATGAATGTAATAAATTCCAGATCAGGGTTATAACAACTTCCATCTATTTAAAATGAATTTGTAGGGTTACTTTCATTAACTATGTATATGGAGAAAATGATCTGACATATTACTTTAAAAGAGCTGTAAAACCGATTAGAAGGAAATATGCTTCCCAGTCACTGATCTAGGCCGCTGGGGAAATTTTATGCCTGGGAAGAAAGGAGGAAAAAGGAAAGGAAGAGGAAGACATCTAAGAGGATGTTATTGCATCATGCCTTTAACAAGCCCCCGAAGCCGCTTCTGTCCTCGGGAGAGATTTGGGCAGTAACACCGGTCAGAGACCAGGAAAGGGCTGAAAGCCACTTTCTCTCCCGGCTTTTCTATTCCCTCCGCCTCCTGCCTCAGGAAAGGACGGATCTGTTAATGAATAAAGGATTCCTGCGCTGGGGATTTGTGCATGGAAATGAAACTGTGCCTGGGTCTGGTACGGCCTTTTGGCAGCCCAGGGGAAGGCTGAGGCATTAAAGGGGACGGTGGCCTCATTGCTCGGAGGAGACAAGGGACCTAGCACTTGACTGCACTACAGAAATTACTGCTGCACCTAGAATGCAGCCTTCATTTATCAATTTCATAGCAAGGGGGAAAGGAAAAGGGAGGGGGAAACCCAACATCTGACTGCTTTTTTCAGCTCACACTACATCTAGCCACCGAGAGCCCTCCAAACCCAGTCATGTGTGTTATAAAGAGTCTTGGATAAAGTAACTTAATACTAATGATTTATACTTAATTGGACTTCTAAGTGATTAAAGTGGCAGTAATGAATGAGTAACATCCTTCTAATTCCCTTTTTCCATTTGGCTCGGGCTGAAGGCCCTTTCTTTGTGCAGGATTTGACTTGGGAGTAAGCAGTGCCAGTGGTTTTTAAGCTTTTAGTATCACGTCTGGAATGAGCTGCTTGGATCATGTTTACAATAAATGATTCCATAAGCATGCTACCAGGGCACTGATTTTTTTTTTTCCTTTCTTTCTTTCTTTCTTTCTTTCTTTCTTTCTTTCTTTCTTTCTTTCTTTCTTTCTTTCTTTCTTTCTTTC
>JANIJG010005423.1:0-26949 GCA_024611175.1 Megaceryle torquata
TATTTCACCCCACCCCCGAACTTTCCCTCTCCACGTAATCTAACACCTATAAGAAAAAAACAACCAAAGATGTGTATCCGACCTTATATAATAAGGGAAGGGAGGGGGGGCGGGGGTGGTGTTAGCATTTTATCCTTTACTAATAAGGTTGAGAAATAGGATTTGTCAGATAAACTATTGTAGGCTCTTATTTGGTCTCTGGGTTGCACATGACATGAAGACATTTAACAGTCTTTTAGCAATCAGGTTTGTCAGAATTTTGTGGAAGGATTTGCAGTCTCTGGCTACAAAGCTGATGAGTGCTGTAGATGCCAAAGGGTTCTGGCTTTGCCTCTATTACATACAGAGACAATGTTTGATTTTGAAGTAATTTCTGTGCTTCATGTGTAATCTCATGACACGGAGGGGATTGGAAGTTGAAAAGCCTGTATTCTCTCTTTCCTAGCTTTTATACAGGCCAGAAATTTTGTTTAGCCAAAAGATTCTTTAAAGCATAGTAGAGCCTGTGGAGAAAAACACCATGAGAAGTTCAACATTCTCCAAAGGTTTGCAATGTACTTGTAAAAAAAAAATCAATTAGCTGATGGGCAAGATCAGGAATACCACATAAATATGCCTGTTTAAATCTCAGTACTTGGACAGCAGCAGTTTCTGCTGCAGAAGTACGATAATATGTCATTCAGTGACATCTTGAGAAGTGCCGGATGGAAAGCAGCCTCTGTGCTTTTGCCAGATTTTATTTTATGTAGGCCTATTTCTGATTTTGCTGACTATATATTAAGCAGTGTTGACAGATAAATACCGATGGTTTATTATCATGGCGATTATAGAGTGGCATGCTCTAAAGTCTGGTGAAGTAGATTACTTAAAGCGCTATTACTTCTAGTGGATTTTTATTATTATTTGGATTTTCCAGAATCATCATCCTGCATCTGTCCTTTCCCTTCTGTCAGCTTCAGTCAGAGGTTCTTCACTTTCTAGGTTACCATTTCACTCCAACTTCAGGCTTGTGAAAAACAGAGGGGTTTGGGTCATGCCTTTGGGCCATTTACACTGTTCTGCAACCACTGTACTACCACACAAAGATATTTTCTTGCTGTATTTTCATGAACTGAAGGAAATTGCCACACGGCTTAACTCTTACTCTTTATCAAGTCATCCTGGTTATAAAAGGTATAATTAGTTGTCACAAACTCATGTCATTTGCCCTTTTAAAAGCAGGTCAGATATAATTTATCCCCATGCATCTTTCAAAAGCCTGCATACCTAGGCAGGGACAAAGTCAGTTTTTGCTTTTTGCTTCTGTTTGTCTTTTCCAATTCCACCAGAAAAGAGAAACAAGCATGCCAAAATGCTAAGATAAAACTTTTTCCTATCTTCTCTTGGGTGGAAATGTTAGCTTACTGATTAAATCCCCCAGCTGAGGAAATAGCTTTCAACCAAATAGATAAACATTTGAAATGTTTTTATCTGGTTAAGGAAGCTTTGACATAAGTTTCAATAAGGAAAAGATAAAGCTCTAAATCTGTGCTTGTCTTTGTTGTCATGACAAAAAACAATCTCTATTTCAAGTCCCCAGTAACCATGACTGTGCAGTCACTTTCTCCTTTAACAGGTCCATGATCTCACAGGTGGCTGTGGAGGTTTTGTTACATTAATGGGACTTTTTTCTGAGGATGGTTGAATTGATGGCTTATGACCATATTGTCCCTTCCATCAAACACTTGGTATTCAAGGACTATGCTGAAGGACTTGTGTCCAATCCAGAGTTATATAGAGCCAAAAAAATGGTAAATACAATAGCAGATGGTTTATATCAGCATGACAGCATCAGCTTTGGCAAGCACCCAAAACTACAAACTTCTGAGTTGGAAGTTGTTTGAAGTTGGGAGCTGAGGCTGGGGAAGCTGTAACACTCTGTAGGTGATCCACACATGTGACAGACATCTAACATGATGTGAGAGCAGTGCTCCAGGCAGGTGAGGATAAAAATAAGGTGAAGGATTATTTAAGAAAGTAGCATGTATTCAGCTAAGGAGAAGGAAATTATATTTTAAAATACTGGTATACAAAGAAAAAAACAAAACACCACACATGAGGTGACTGATCATGTAGAAATGCCTAGAGAAGCTTCATTTACACAGGTCCTTTGAGGAAAGGCTGGTTAGACTCTTGGGACATAGAATTGCTTGAGAGTCCAGTGCAGAGCCACAAAGATGATTAAGGGAGTGGAGCATCTCTCATGATGAAAGACTGAGGGAGCTGGGGCTCTTTAGCTTGGAGAAAAGGAGACTGAGGAGAGACCTCATCCATGTTTATAAATACATAAAGGGTGAGCACCAGGAGGATGGAGCCAGGCTCTTCTCAGTGATGCCTGATAGGACAAGGGGCAATGGGTGGAAGCTGAGGCATTGGAAGTTCCATGTAAACATGAGGAGGAACTTTTTCACTGTGAGGGTGACAGAGCCTGGAATAGGCTGCCCAGGGGGGTTAGAGTCTCCCTCTCTGTGGGGATATTCAAAACCTGCCTGCACGTGTTCCTGTGTGATCTGGTCTAGGTGATCCTGCTCTGGCAGGGGGGTTGGACTGGATGATCTTTTGAGGTCCCTCCTAGCCCCTGACATTCTGTGATTCACACTTCTACAGAAACTATTTCCACTTCCTACCATAGGATTAAAATATTTTCAGCACACAACATGCGAGTTGTTTGGGTTAAAGTTTTTACAAGCGTACTAATGAGCATGTTAGATGGTTATAACTTATTGATGACCTGATGGAGATTTTTTCCAATTTCAATCTGACAAATATCAAAACTAAACCAAGCATGTACAAAAAACATATGCAAACAAGAAAAGCAATCTCATTTTCCAGCTATCTGTACAGGTATTAGAAGGTTCTGAATCTGTCCCAAATAAGCAATTCAAATTTACTAGTAGTTAGTAGGGCATCACCAACAATACAGCTTGGTTTTACCATCTTTCAGCATTTGTGATGCACTAACTGATAAATGTCCCCAGAATTTCTCAGCACTACCTACTCCTTTCCCTCAGAAAGGCTATAGGAAACTAATAGGCTCCTTCAGGAGCTGGAGATTTCCCCTCTGTCTCAGATGTGTTCCTTCACCACCCCCAAAGGAGGCTTTTTTCTGTTCTGCAAATATGTAATGTCCTTGTAAAAGACGTTTTAGTTTATAGCTGAAACTACCTCAAGGAAAAAATGAAGACGAAATAGCTCAAATTTATTCTCCTTGTGCAAGTCCATCACAGTGGTTGGAGTCATAGCTGGATGGTCCAGCAGAGAGCCTGGAAAATGAAGACCAAACTCCTCATTCAGAAGGAACTGTGAAGGTACTTAAAGTTTCTTTTTGTGAATTCAGTGTTGCAGCCATGGGCTGAAGTCCTCACCTGATCTGAAAATATATTGGATTAAGAGTCCCATGGGCAGTGTGATCAAAAGGCAAAGAGATTTGATGCTACCCATGTAATTTCCTAGTATGCTTTCGATTTGCAAACTGATGGGCTTCAATCATAGTGGCTTGAAGTACTGCTTGTTGCAAGGCAGACCTTTGGCCTGGTTTTGACTGTTACATAAAGTCAATATTGAATCTTGAACCAAGGCATTCTCCAAGTATATCAAGATATCTTACTGCCCCAAACAGGATTCAAGTTTTGAAGATCCTCATGTGGGATACAGCCAGACACAACTTGTGAAAAGAAGGGAATTTCCTCCTCTGCCAGAATTGATCTTTACTTCGCAAAGTGCTTGGTACCAGAAAGGAGAAATATCTTTCACTAAAGTCCTCCAGCAGAACCATTTCACCTGGCTAGATAATACAACCAGCAGACAAGAAACCTAGGTTCAAGTGAAATACACGCAGGAAGGGAACAGTCTCAAATTTGTGAGCAAAGCTGCTTTTTCAGTGGAAAATTAGGACTTTGTCTTTAATTCTGAGGCACTCAGTTGCCAAGTGTCCTCATACACACCTCATCATCAATACTGTACCAAAAATGATGCCTACACTGAAACCTTACTGAGGTGGTAGGAACAATAAATGCATGAATTCTAATTCTAAAGCAGCACATCTGCATCCTTAAATCATGGGGTTTATATTGATTACAAAATGTCAGTTCTCTGAAATGCCCAAATTTCCACATGTACTAATCTTCTTTTCCAAAAATCTTTTCTATTTGCTTTCCCTATTTTTAATTTTGTGAAAATATGTCTTATAGTATAAATAAGTAACAAGCTATTTTAAAATTTTCATATCTTCCATTTCAGGTATTGCTGCTTTGTTCCTAAAGGGAATTTCTCTCCTCCCTGCTGCAGCATCTGAGGACATTTGTACAGAACACAGCCAAATACAATGCTGAGGTTTTTCTCTTTTTTTTTTAAGAGACCAGGATGTCAGGGATTTTCTGACACAGACCTTCTTGAATTTATCACATATGCAGCTAACCATGAATTGAGCAGAATTTCACTGCAGTGAAATCAATTGCTTTCCCAGGGAAGCAAAGTGGTATTAAAGTTTCTATCTGGGCACAATATCACCTTTCAACAAGATCATCTCCAGCCTATCTCTGAAGTCCATTCTGTAATATGATTTGCACTTTACTCCTCTCTTGTGAGCAATGCTCTGAGCTAATACTAATTGGATCTGGCTTTTATTTTCTAGTTCTGCCACTGAGCAGGTTACACCACCCCTTTGCCCACTTCCACTTCTATTCTTTCCCTATTTTGCCTGCTTTGACTCTGCTCTTCAAGGTATCTGCACAATTCACAGCACAATAGGGTTGTGATGTCAAATGTAATTATGAGGCATGGCCACCATGATAGCAAAGAATTAAAAATTAATTGAGCTTTTCCAAGAAATATTTTTTCTTGGGTGAAGCAGAAGCCACCAAACTTCCACCATTCAATAAGACAAGACCTAAAGCTCAGAGAGACAAACCAGTAAAGCTACAAGTTCCACAGCATAAATGTAACATTACTGTTTTCAATTACATATGTAAATAAAGAACAAATTAGCACTTACTGTTTGAAATGGGAATGTGGCTGGTATTGTTGCCATTATCAGAGCTTATTCTGTACATTCTGGAGCTGGAGTGGGAAGTGACAGCTTACGGTTGTTAAGAGTACACTGACAGATTTGTGAATCCACTGTGCTACAATTAATCCAATCTCTGTAAAAGCCCCTTTTGTTTGTTTTATTCTTTTTTTTATAGCTAGTCAGCAACTAATTTTCTTTAATCAAGATTTGGATACAGTGTCATTACCAGCTCAGGTCTAATAATAAGCATTATGACTACCAGAGAAAGTGGGTGTTTGCTTCTCTTTTTGTTCTTTCCCATGCATATTTGCCAGGTTAATATTGTGTATGCAAATTTTCATTTGGACCATATAAGTGTACAATCTTAAAGTTAAAAAGACAGAATATTTTGAGTTTCATTAATCCTCAACTGTACCAAATACAATAGGCTCTCTTTATACATTAACTAATTATCTCTGTGCAGCACTCTAGGTGAATTTCAACTCAAGCACTCTAATAATGTAATTAAAAATGTATAAAGGAATTAAAAATTAATTAAAAGGAGATCATACAAAAACTTTCAAATCTGGACTAAATTAAATGACTAGATTTAAGCCCTTCAGTTTTAAAGGATCTGCAGCGAGTAGATTAAGAATGTTAGGATGCCACTTAGACTTCATGCAAAATAACTTAAAACTTCAAATCAAGCACACAAAAAGAGTCCATATAATCTCCAAATCTCCTGGGGTTGCACTCCCTTAAAGGCCACCTTTACACTGCAAACAGAAATACTGTGCCAATGAATTTTGCCACCAATAACAATATTAAAAGGATGTCTAAAGAGCAGCTTGAGTTTGTTATCTCAAAGCTGGGCAGGAACAGACTCAACTGTTGATTTGCCTGTGTTCTGGGTAGCTCTGGGTGTCAGCAATCAACAAGGACTCTGGTTCTTGCTCATGCACCCAGCTTGATACAGAGTTCTGTGAAGGACAGTACCCAGCAAAGCTGGCCCTGTCCAACACTCCCATCTTTTCCAGCTGCCCTCCAAGGAAGCTTAAGTCCAGATATGCCCCAAGCTTGCACAAGAGCATCAGGTTTTTGTTCATACCACCATTTATACAGACTTCACTACAATTTCCATCAGCACATGGTGCAGGGGGAGCCCTGGCATGTCCCACATCCTGAGGAGGGCTATGAGAAGCAGAGGAAGTGCATCCCAGACTCTCCCCTCCTGCCTGCACACCCTTAGCAGCAAGGGTGGATGAAAGCACAGAGGTAACTCACCTGGAGGCACAGTTAATGCCAGGGGAGGCCATCAGGAGAGCCATAGCTTCCTCCCTTGACACTGATTGCTAAGGACACCCTGGCTGCATGGGAAAGGCCTCTGGTAAGTAAAATAATTGCATTAAGACAGGTCAACTAAACTAAAGTACCTATTTTTATAATCACAACATTATCAAATATATTCCTCAAACACAGTGACCAGCTTCCATTAAGGCTCCCTTTGTAATCTGCAACAGGTCAGACACGCCTATTTTGGAAAAAAACACTAACAAGCTATCTTTTACTTCTTCCAGACTTCTGTCTCAGGGCTACATACTTCCCTTGAGCAGTGTGTGACTTTTCTGAACTGACAACAGTAAATTACCTAAGCCAGCAACATTACAAAGACCAAGGGTACAGACAGTGGAATTTGCTGAGAAACTCTCAATAATAACAAACATCTGTAATAAATCAGTGTCAGAAGTCACTCTAAGTGATGCATGCATATAGAACATGGATAATATAGAATGTTATTTATCATACTGCACATAATTTTTCATTTACTGCTTCATTCATTCAGGTATCTTTATAGATCCAGCCATTTATCTTGTTTGGAAATTTTTTGTTTGGTTTGTTTTTTTTTATTGGGGGGGGCAAGCTAACAATGTTTACTCCTCCTTTTGAGAATTTTAATACATTAAATATATCTCTAAAAATCATATCCATGAATGTCTGTTAGAGGAAATAACCCAACCATCATGTAAACAGGAGGGACTTTTATATCCCGAGTCCAGAAACACCTGAAGCCACTCAGAATGCTGCTTAAAAATGGGGATATGAACTGTATCACCACATGCAATCACATACTTGTACAAGATAAGTCTTTCTCGAAGCTAGTTGGCCCAGCTTGCCTCTTGGTTTATAAATCAGTGGTTACAAGGGTTTCATACATTGGTGTATACATTGGGTTTCATACAGGGTGATATCCAACAAGGGGTTTCAAAGAGAAAGGCACTGCAAGGAAAATGCTCCTGTGAAGTTGAGGCCAGTCCCCATCACCTCTGGAAAGATGGAAGACAGAGCTGTGAGCAGAAACCCTGCTAAACTCAGGGCAAGATCTTTCCAATCGAAGGGGTCTGCCATCAACTTCCCTTTTTTTTAATCCTGTCGATTTTATTCAATAAAGAGTTTACAATACAAACTGAATACTTACATTTTCAAGAGGAAAAATAAAGCATTAAGAAAAGATCCTTTGGAGAAGAATTTTAAGAGGCTTCAAGTACTTAAAGCCAACAGAAACTAATGGACCTGTACAGGGGGATTAGTAACTCTTGATTGTGTCAGGATTCAGAACCCAGATGGGATCAGGCACTGCTCACCTCTCACATAGCTGGAATAAGCAGGCTGCAAGAGTCTTACTCTGGAGTCCTCCTCTTGTTTTGGTGTCAGGATGTCCTCAGTTGGATTAGGAATATTGTAATACATTAATTACTAATGTCCTTTGACAAAAGAGGGTTAAGAAATATATTGATACCAGCTCTGAAATACTTTGGAGTGACCCCAGCATGGACTCATCACTAACTGTCCCTCAGCACTCTTTTTGGCCTGGACATTGGTAACCAACCCTTCATGAACATCTTTTCCTGCTTGTGTTCCCTTTGTAGACTCCTTGATTTCTTTTATCCTTCCTATTTGGACAGGCCCCTGGGTATACAAACCACAAGTCATTTAACAGACAGCAGACAGGCTGTCAGAGAATCTATCCCAGCCACACAAGATCCATTCCTCATGTTAAATTCTCCCTCAGGAGAAAAGTCCCCCAAGTATTCCCAGACTGCTACTTAATCTGATAAAATGATCCTGTCTCAGACTTGATTTTGCATTTTAGCTAATAAAATGTGCTCCAGATGGGAAAGCATTGCTAAATTGGCTTACTCAGAATAATGATAGTGATGAGAACTTGCCTCACCTGGAGGAGAATGCCCCACTGTAAAGATGTGAGAGAAACAAGCAGCAAGATTTTGGAGCAATTTTATGTTATACACACACACATGATAACCTTTAATGACTTTGCTCACCAGGGAGAAGTTCTGTAGCTAAGCAAGCAGGGAATACATATAAAACTGAAGAATTATTTCCTCTGGAAATAGCTAATATATTACTGGCAAAGTAGACCCACTGCCTTTCAGAACGTTATTCTGACCATGTTCACAGTTTCTACAGAAGTTAAAAATCAGCCTGCCATATATTAAAACAAAAGGTGAGACAGATCTCCACCAGGATGAGTTATGCAGGCAGAACTGAATCTGCTTTGAAGATGATAAAATTAACTGAAGCTCAGAATGGCTTGACAAGCCTTACACACCCCTCTGCCCAAGTGTAAGACCTAGGATAAAACTTAAAAGAAAAACGCGTTGGCACAGTGTTTTTTCTGCATAGTCTACATGAATCCCAGAAATTTTGGTTTTGTCTGGGTAAGGATTTCTACAATAAAGCCAAGGACAAATGCTTATTAGCACAAATTCAGTGGATGAGCTGAAAGAGGCAAGAGCTTATCAGAGGGAAATCCCACTGAGTAAGGCTCAGTCTCAAACTTCATACACTGACAGTGCAGATATCTGCATTTGCAGTAATCACTGAAATTAGTGATGAGTGAGCAGCATCACTCTTGTAATTCTTTGACCTATTTTAAATGCCCAGTTTAGGATGACTGAACTGATCCTGAAAAATGTTTCTATCAACTCCAAAGATGCTTATAACAGTACATGCTGTGGATATAGCACATACTGAAGCTTGCCAACCTTGCTGCAGCACTTACCAGTCACAGACAGTTCAAGGTCAGGATTTTCTCAGGCTGTGTTTCTTATTTGAATGTGCATATTCTCTAATATACATTTACATTCTGCATCTGGGTGCTACAGATCATTCTGCTCCCATAAAAATCTAATCCACCCAAACACTGTTGTATATGGTAAATACAAACAGAGGTTATTATGAAGCTGTGTATGATATTTCTGTATCTAAAAAAAATTAGATCTGCAAAAGGTTGTAAGCAGTGTAAGAACTCTCAGTAAAATGTTAAAGAAAATATGTTTGGATGTTCTGGAGAAGATGAGGAAAAAATAGGTTCTTGCATTACCAGAAAACAAAATAATTCCAAGCGTGAAATATCAGAAACACACTTAGAGGTATTAGACTGTGGAAACATGAAAATCTGATGTAGGTAGAGACTTAAGAATGATCAGAACAAGAAGTGTAAGTGGGATCTCTTATTAGCTGTAATCAAATCTGAACATTATATCTGGGAAAAGGAAAAACAGACAAGAAACTAAGTCTGCAGGAGCTGGCTCAGTCAAACAAGGAGAAAGGGTAAAGAAAACACAACTGAAGATGGAAGAAATCAGACTAAAGGAGAATTTAAAATATTTAGAATAGTTACAAACATTTGTAAACTTTTTTATATACACTGAGTTTGAGGGTACAGTCCTGGGTGATTTTACAGACTGAACACACTGACTTTTCCATAGTAGGACTTTCTCCCCCTGATGCTGGGTTACATATGTATACATGGATAAGTTTGTGATGGGCATGCTCCCAGCATGGAAAACTTTTTTCTTTCTCATGAAACAGCATTTCATGATTTCGCATCCTGAGTTCTCTGCTTGTAGGGAACTCAGTAAGATGAGTCATGATTATGCAAAGATATTGAACCTGCTGCTTACAACTTATTTGTACACCAGGCATCATTTCAACTTTATTGCTCCCATTTGCTTTCTCTCTAATAACAGGCCTGCCTACAAAACCCACAGAATCCTTTAAAACACACAGTTCATTAGCTCTGTTTTGAAAACCATTGTAAATACTGAAAATACATCTCAGACATAGATGTCTGGAGTAGATAATGAAATTATGGTTCATCCTAGGGCAGGGAGAAATCATAAAGCAGATATTAATGCAGAACTTGAGTCCCTGCATCCTGCAATATTAAGAAAACTCTCAGATAAAGTGCTGTTAATTAGGTGTGGCTTCCGTTTTGCTTTCTCTGTAGAAGACTCTCCAGAGCATTATTATTATAAGCTTTTTTGCCTTTTTTTTTAGCTTTAAAAGCAATGCAGCTTGTATTGGAGTACCACCTCAGAAGAGTGGTACTACAAGAGCAACCTAAGGAATTAATTTCTGCCTCTCGCTGCATAGTTTTCTATCTATTTCTACATACTCCTGTGCATTTGATGCATATGCTCCCAGTTGGGAAACAAGAGGTATATAACTAATTTAGGCCATGCTGAGTTAAACCTACAGGGAATCCATTCAGGACTTAAACATATAATTTCCAAAATGTTGGTAGTTCACCTGTATAAATGTAGTCCTTGTGCTTTGCCATTTTGGAGAACTAGTCCAAGACAAAGTTAGTTTTACTAGCAGCAAATACAGTTAAAGCTATTTCCTATTTTTCCACTAACATTAGAAAAAATTGCTAACATGACCAAGCAGACATTTCTTTTTAGAGATGTATAAGCTACATATGATCTATATATAAGCTTACATATGTTTACCTGTCCAGCCATCTGTACTAATGCCTTTTTAAGCCATTAAGTATTTATAATGAAATTTAACAAAGGTGGAGTTCACACAGATATTAAATTCGTTCCAATTTCATAAAAGCCAGAGGCTGAAGGAGAGGAAGAATATTAGTGCTGGTACTGAGAAAAGATAAGTTCACCTTTTATTAGACATCAGAGAACCCAGATGGGTGTAAAAAGATATGCAGACCTTGAGCTTTTTGCCCCAGGAGATTTCCACTAAGGAGAGATGTCAAACATGATTCAGAGCAGTGCTGGTGTACTGAGGAATTTGTTTAAATTGAAGTATGTGAAAACAACTTCAAAGCTCTTCTACACATTACATTTTTGGCTACTTACTGCCTTCATGGGAATAATCATAAGTAAACTGACCAAATTAATATCATTTAAGTACTAAAATAGTATCAAAAAATCTGGATTGAGCATTTTTGAGGCTTTTGGTTGCCTTTCCATATGTCTTTTCAGTGAAGACTTAGCAACTCTGTCTATATTTCAGTATGAAATTTTTAATGCCCCTTTTCACAGACATTCCTAACTACTCATGAAATAAGGCTGCCACCGAAATAAGCAACTGGTAAATCCATGGTATTTAGTATTATATTCCCAAATACCTTGTTCCCAGCAAGTCAATGTGTTTTACAACAGCCTCAAAACAGCCCAACTGTATGTGTCTGGCTTTCTCGGATGATCACTAAGGGTGCATGAGTCTGGATTTGCATTAACATCCTAGGACTGTTCAAATTTTCCTGCAGAGTAACCAGTCTTACTAACTGGGGAAACAATTACCCTTGTTTGATCACTTTATTACGTCACTAACCAACTGTACGGAATAATTGATTGTAAGGTAGGATACAAATAAATGCATCTCAGACTTTCTGGAAGAACAGTATAATTAGAAAAAAGTGTGTTTGTCTCTTACAGTACTGACCAACACCCTTCTTAGTAAAGTTAATGCAACTTGATAAAAGTTGCTATCAATCTATGTCTATAAAAGACAAATGAATAGTCAGCAGGGAGAGCAAACCACAAGCACATTTAATAAGACAGCAGTACATGCTATTGTTAGGGTAGACACCCTGAAGTGTCTTAATTTGTTTATAATGCAACTTTGAAAAAAATAAGAACTATCTTAGAAAAAATTTCAATATTCTGCAGGGTTAACTGAAAGCCAAACAAATTATTTTTGATCCTATATCTACATTTTTACAAGGCATTTCTAAACACAGTTTGTCAAAGACACCTTTGTTCTTGGTAGTGATCTTTGTGTTACAGGCCAATCAAAATATGCATCTAGTCCCTAGGCTTAGCTCAGACACAGACATCAGCACAACTAAGATTTAACTTTAAGCCACACTTAAATTTATATGGAAATTCTTTTTTGCTAAGTTAGTTGTCTACCAAATTGAATGTTCTTTCATGATACAGCTATAATGTTTAAAGAGATTAAATGTGTAATGAAAGTTCTTTAGAGATTGGGGTTTATCTTGAAAAGAAACCACAGAGAGGTTGTAGAATCTTTATCCTTGGAGATATTCAAATCCCAGCCTGCTCTGGCTGCCCTTGCTCAAGCAGAGGTTGGGCTAGATGGTTTCCAGAGGTGCCTCTAACCTCAGCCTCTTTGTGAGGCTGACAAAGAAAAATTAACCCCTTGAGTATCCCTATTTCCAGGTAAGCGGCTGGAAAAATGTTGTCAAGTCTGTCTTGGGACATGGTGTTTCCATGTCTAATAGCATTAGAGTCTTTGCAATAAAGCAGTAGTTTGTTTCCACTGCCAGGACACAGCTTTGCCTTTTTCTTCCTTCAGGTGAATTTGGCCTATTTAAGATATGGTCTATTTTGCAAGACTTCTCTATGGCTGGATCTGTTACAGAACATGTATATTCTTAAAAGAAAATCAAAGCCAGGGATTCAACATCCAGAAACTTTATTCTGTCTATTCTGTTTAAACTTTATATTAAAATCTGTCATGAAAGCTTTAAAAATGCATCTGTGAATCATTTTTTAGTTGAATATTTACTTTGTGTTTAAATATATAAACATCTTTTCATTAAAAGAAACCTGAGACTACTAAACTTGCTGGATTTTTTTTAATGATAAATTTTTAAAGCCTACATTCCACAAAATTGCTGTGAGCCTTAACTCCTCCACTGCCACCAACAGGGACCAACTGAGCATTCATTTTTGAAAACCTTACCAGAGAAATGAAACTCATGTGATATTTCTGGTATTAATATCTGCACAAGGATGTTCTTGAAGTTGGCAGGCTCACAGCAGCAAAATGAAGCTGATGGGAGTTCAAAATGACCAACGATTTAAAATTTAGAGAAAATAATAAGACAACTTATTTGCAGAGGCCACCTATGCTACTGTTTGGATTTTTCACAGCAGGTTACTGATCAACCTAATAGAAATGCTGACACACACAACCTTAACTCCTGTATCACCCAGTCACTGCTCTAATCCAATTGATTTGTGGTTGTTTCCTTGGATGAAGACATAAAGTGAATTTGCTTTCCAAAATATCTTCCATTCTTCTTGAGGACAAAGATGCTGTCCCAGAGGTAACTGTGATTACATGATTCAAACAGATTTTTTTTATGTTAAATGACAGTGCATCATATTTTACTGCAGCTGAACCACAGCCTGATGAATAATGACAATATTTTCAGCTCATAGTACCCTTCCCTGACCTTTGTGGGCAAGATGGTACTCCTGCATTTACTCACTTTAAGTTAACACTGCAGTAACAGCAATTTTCATGAACTATGTCAGATAATTATGTTGTCTTGTATTTTTCAATTATCTAAATTAGCATATCACAGTTGCAGCAATGGGTATGTCACACCACATTTTCTCAAGTTCTCATTTGCCAAACTACAGAAAAAAATGAAAGCTATGAATTTGCTTCCTTTCCACTCAACTTTATTATGCTGAGAAAAAACAATCCATTATATTTCAGGGAGAATGGAAATACACACAGAACAAAAGAATACATCTAACAAGAAATAACTTTTCTGAAATACGCACAGGTTTGACACAGCTAAGGTTTGCTCATCAGTGTAAATACAATTTTGGCCATGGTCTGACAGTCTGTCCTTTGTTCAAGCATTGTTTCACCTGGGGTCAGGGGAGGTAGCTCCGGTTTGAGAAGTGGTACCACTACATTGCTATTCCAATCACCCAGAGAGATTTCAGCTGCAGGATGTGGCCCTACAGACCACTCTTTAGCAGAGAGTTAAAACAGACTTAACATCTACATTTCATTAGTAGCTCCTCCACCTTTGCTAACCTGACCTGTATTAATTGGGAATGTGATGAAGCTGGTTGCACTGGTTCCGCACCACTAATCCTATGTGACCATTCTTCTCTAGACAGGAAGGGTGGGATGGGGAATTGCCAGTGAACTTACAGGGATCACTTGTGGCAGATGCAAGTACTCAAGCTGCTGTTGCTACCTTTTGGGCCACATCCTAGTAGGATATATCTAGTTTCAAGACCCAAAACCCACAGAATTACATAGGAACTGTTAAATACATCTATGTCAATGTGGACATGGCAGTAAGGGTCACATCATGAATTCAGTTTCATGGTATGGACTCACTACCCAGGTAGTAAAGTCTTGCTTATGCATTTGGTTCATTCCATCATTTTGGGTTTCACAAATTCAATGTATGATTTCAAGCCAAAGAGATCTTTTCTAGTCAGTGTTACTTCCTATATCAAAAGAGATATTTTCTAGTCAGTGTTACTTTCTGTAGCAAACATTTATGAAAGTCTGAAACTTGATACACAAATATTTGAACATTTTCCCACATCCGTATGGTGAATCACTTATATAAATACATTCTGCAATCTTAGCAAGTAAGGATCCGTTTCAGTAAATCCCCCTTTTAGAAAAATTTCTGTCATTCTCTAATCAACTTTCTCTTTATAGTTCTCATCCATATGTACATTGAAAAGTTCAGTAAATAACAAGTTCAGGAACTTAACTAGGAAAATAGTTTCCAAAATCATAAAGCATTCTTAATCAAAACCAAGCAAGAATCATAATCAATTTGTCTTATGGAATTTTTCATTAAACTGATTTTTATTTGTTGTATCATTCTTGTTTGCCTCTCCTTTGAAAACATTTGAAATGAGATGCTTAAGGGCAATCAATAATTTAAGCCACAAAAAGTGGTTCCACTCATTGCTTTGCCCAAAATAAGGTTATTAATTTTTTCCAAGTGAAGGTTGTTAAATTGATAGGACTGGACTGAATATGGCCAAGAGATGTTTCTATTTGACAGTATCTGTGCTGAGGAAAGGAATCAAATTTCAGATGTTGGGGGATCAAAGCAAGCAACTGCAATCACCTAAGCTCCAAATTGGATTGTTATAGCTGGTTTTATTTATGTAAACACTGGTAAGGAAATCAAATCACTGCAACTGATGTACCTTATTCAAAAGGCTCTCTTGAAGAAATAACAATAGATTATAGAGATAGCAAAGGATGAAACCATACACTTGCTCATGTAGTGCTTAGTGGCAGTGAAGAAAGGAAACAAGCAATATTCTAGGCTAAAAAGCAATGCCACAAAGTTAGGAGTCATCAGTCTAAAGAAATGTACCTCTCAATTATAATGATAAAGTATGATTTGCTCTGGGAGAATACAGAGGTTTAATATGATCCCCTTATCAAAATAATCACAATCTACCATGGTCATTGTGCTTTCATAGTTCCTTAATGACAAGGTGACAAGATCCAACCTCTAATTTAGACCTACAGTACTTATAGGAATGACAGGAGATCTGATTAAAGAAATTGGCAGCTGAAGCCCAAGGATACAACATTAGTCTCCACCAGCTGAACAGTAACAGGATGGTTGATCATGCTTAACTCCCTTCCCAAGCAACATGCAATTGCTGCTGCATCCTTATGGCACCTTTTTTGCTGTTATAACTTGGCAACAGAACATTTTGCCTTTTCATTGATGGAAGACTTTTTTTTTTCCGTAGAGTCAAACAGCTATCTCTGTTCTAGGTACAACCAATACCTTCACTTAGTCCATGAATTTCTGAATACCTTCTTTAATCTCTGATGCTTTTTGGATTAAGTATTTGCCATTACCAAAAGTCTTCCTAATGATTGCTTATATTTTATCAGAAAATTGTGCCTGAACTGGCATTACATCAAAGAACACAGGGAGTAAGCAGATCTTGGCCCTGTGCCCCAGATGTACATACCACAAAGGCAAGCTTTCCAACAATTCTCTGTTCCTTCCTGTATCACAAATTATCCATTAACATCTACAGGAGCCCTTTACCAGTTAAGGGTCTTCAGCCTCCAGTCTAACCAGTGAATCTGTTGCAAGACTGGATGTCCTCTCTGACAATCTGGGTCTTGCCTAGATAAGATATGCACTTCCCTTTTGATTAGTCTTGGCCTGTAGCATTACA
The DNA here is from genome assembly GCA_024611175.1 of Megaceryle torquata. NCBI lineage: Eukaryota > Metazoa > Chordata > Aves > Coraciiformes > Cerylidae > Megaceryle > Megaceryle torquata. The sequence goes on from JANIJG010005423.1 coordinate 16,309, forward strand.
AATAGCTGGCAGGGACAGGAAAAAACTCTTCACACATCACAGTATTCCTCTTTTGCCTATCTACCCCCCAAACATGTAACACACTAAAATGTACTAAAATGTTTCTATAGGTGAGGACTGGGACAATATTTCAGCATTATAGTAGTCCATGCCACTTGGGCAGGGGTGAAGCATTGCCCTATGCCATGCAACAGTTAGAGGGAGATGACAGTAGCAAGACACTGTCAGATTAGGCTCTGACTCTGACCCTTCTTGATAGTGCTGTAATCTGCTGAGAAATTTCCCCCTGGAATCAAAGCACCAATTTTTTAAAAATCTATCACTGTCAACAAGAAATTGCACAGTAGCAACAGCCACCATTACAGCCTGACCCTGCATTTTGTTCTTGCTGCTGGTGGAGACAGACATCCAACCCATGAAACACACAGCAGCTGGCAAACAGCCTCACACTCAATTCTTAAAACCCCTATAATATTTCCCAACTTTGGTGTTTAGTTTTATTAAACAATGTAACATTCCTAGACAATGAATGAGCAGTAGATGGGCAGTCATTGGCCTGTACAACAGAAAAATCTAAATTGATTTCTAAAAATCCATCCCTTACCTGGCAAAAGGCAGAAGAAATGAGAAAACAGGGTCCTTAGTCTTCTCTGCTTAAACTGCAAATATTTAGGGTAAGAAATTATATCCCCAGACATACCTGTAATGCTTTTAACCTCTAGAATGCCTTTGACTTCCAAATGCAACAGCACTACCTCTCAAGTGAACACATAAGCACTATCTTGAATAGATACAGCACTGCTTTATTTATATTCATATCCAAACATCACCACAGGCTTTCAGGTCTTTTTGAAGGCTTGCTATGAAGACAAAGCAAGCATCGTGGACTTCTGCAAATATACCCATGAATGCAGGCTTAAAGTGCCTTCTGGACCCAAGAGCAAGAGACAGCTGTGTAAAAATCTTGCAAGAGCTATTTTTGAGGGTTTTTTCCTGCCATAATTAAAAACAAGGAGTACAATGTTTGGTTTTGTCAATAATAAATCCTTTTTCTTAAGAGATTTCTGGACTATTTTTACAAACTCAAGTGTTTGATAGTTCAAGTAATCTTTTGATCAAAAACAAGGAAGTGTTTTCCAGAAGAGACTATAACCAGGCTGACTTTGCTCTGCCAAAGTCAACTAGAGCATCTGCCATTGACTTTCAAGACATCCCTGCTAGGCTGAACATATGCTTTTCAAAACTCTTCCTTCTGTTTCCATTGACTGTCAAAAATCCTACCTATTCCATGTTCCTGACAATTATTGATATTTAAGAAAAGGAGTATCAAAAAACTTGCTTAAAACTACATCCAGAAGCTTTACATGTGAATAAAAGGCAACCAGTATTTGCTACCATGAAGTGAAATACATGCATTCTAATGGCTCATTTACCAGATGAAGACCCGGTTTAGTACATGCTTACTAGATAACCTTCTCTTATTTCATCTCTATCAATTACCCATTCCCCTTCACACCTCAAATCAGTAACTGAACTTAAATATTCTAGATTAACTTCATGAAATGCCTCAGAACATGTGTAACTTCCATGTACTTTGAATATTTTTATTGCCAACAGTAACGTGACCTCACATATTTAACTACTCCAGGAGTAACTTTTGACAATCAGAAATACCAGTATATTTATCAACTTTTATATTTTAATAAAATTGGATGCATCAATATTGCCTTTAGTGAGAACAATATGGTGAAGAAAAATAACATTTTTATTCCTTATGTGGCTTGGCAGTGTATATTTAACACTGCTCTGTTTTCTGATCTGCTTTGAAAACCAAGCTTGCAAAACCTTAAGCATTTTTTCCAAATTACGGTAAAAATATCATTTCATCTCACTGAAAATAACTCACTAACAGAAATTGATTATTTCTGCTGATATTGCTTCTTGCAACATTGAGCTGTGCTTAATTAGATGGTTACAACTTCAGATTACTACAGTAGAAACCCAGCTCACCCCAGACAATCAGCTGCAAGTCTTACAGACCTGATGAAGGCACAGGAGGGTTTTCTAGATTTCCAAGCAACACATGCAAAATAAATTTCACCCCTTAAATATTCTTCCTTTGTCAACAATATGGATGTTTAGTCTCAAATAAAGGATACCTATACAGAACTGCAGAGTGAAAGTCATATTCAGACAATTTTACATGCCCATCCATCATCTGTTAACTCATTTTCTTCTCTACTGTACATCTGTTACCAGTGGCTAAGAGAAATAAAATGCCCAGCTATTGCCAAGTATTTCAGGAAGGGTGGTCAGCACATCTGAAACACATTTACCATCTGGTCACTTTTTTCATGTTAAAAAGACAAAGGGGGCAATCTGGAATAACTCGTCTGAAATTGAGAGATACGAATTTTATTTTTTGCCACAAGAGCCAAGATAAAAGCCTTGACTTGTGAGCAAAGCACTACATTGAACCTTTGTTATGGGGCATTTTATAGTTTAATCTGAGGGCTGATCCTGAAAAGCACAGGTTTGGTGATTCATGTGTACCTGCAAAGTGGAAAACAATGAACATGAAGAAATGATGAGAGCAAATACTGCTTTATGGTCAGACTCCTGCCAGATGCCTGAGGCTGGTATTAGCAGTGAAATGTAGAACTAGACTTCATCTCCAAGCTCCCAGACATATGCATGTCACCTCCTCTTTGTTCTTACCCAAATACATGGTCACTGTGCCCACCAAGTGATAAAAACCACCATCCAAAGCCCTATCAATATAAAACAAGAAAAATAAAGGGCTTTCCCAACTAGTTGTACCAAAAGCAGAAGCTCCACATGAGCTAGTCTAGGACAAACACACTACCTCCAGGTCTTTGGGGTTTTATTTGGTCTAAGAAAGAGTCCCCTTTTTCTCTCTCCTGCTCAGACTTTCATCTGAAGGAAGGCTGGCTGTTGGGAGACCATACTTCCTTCATTAAGTGCCCTCAGACCCCCACCTTCAGCCCACAGGGTTTGAGCAACAGATGGCTGGGTACTCCCTATGCTCAGCATCCTGTCACTCATTGCCATGCTTCGTCTCCATTTGTATTCATCCACCTTGTTTCACAATACATAAAAGAGGCCGAGTCTCTCATCCCTATAATGCAATACTGCATTTCTCATTTTGAAATATTCCCCCTTAAACCCAAGATTTAAAGGATTTTGCAAATTAGCAGCATGGAGGCAACTGCTTCCATACATTTTTTCTGAAGCTGAAATTTAAGAATATTTTCCATATGTCAAAAAGCTTCCAGAAAAGTCCAACTTAATGCAAGCAAATTTCTAATTAATATGCAGTGGGTTAACTTCAAGTGATTCCTGATCTAACAGTGCCTATGAGCACTGCTGAGAAATGACTGTGGGTTTTTGTCAGTGGAAATGTGAAATAGCTGCTCTATAAAACCTGCTCATATCCACAACTTCCCACCTCATTTGTTTAAAACCTGGTAGCTTTATGGCTTGTCTGCATCTCTCCTGAAATGGGACTAATAAGAGGAAATTATACAACCTGTCCACTGTTTCAGCATTAAACCCACCCCCCCCTTATCTCTGCTACAACCATCTATAACCAGCACATGCCTTTAGAAGATATAACAGCAAAATTAATCAAGAGCAAACACAAGTCTTTTCTGCCTAAGGGTTCTGTGTAAAAAGGTAAATAATCAAAAGGACTGCTACAGCTGATTTATATTTCTTTATGATGATCAAAGGCAAATAGACTCCAATTCAACAAGGAATATAAATGCTGTGTGAAAACTCACTTTTTCTACTGCAGATAAAATTGAAAAGCCTTCTCCACTGAGGTATATCTAGTTTAAAATCCATTAGCTAATACTGCATGCCCTAAGGTTAAAAAAGGAGCAAGAGTCCACTGGTGGACTAGGGATTTCAGACAAGTTTTTATGAATCCCTCAAGTTATGTATCCTTCTTGCTTCCTAGATGGAGATTAATAGATTGAGATATCTAACTTGTACAAGAAACTTTGCAACAGCAAATCTTTAAACATAATCAGCTACTGAAGTGGGATTTTATTAATATAAAAAAATCAGCATCTAAAAACCCTAACAACCAACCCTACCCTGACATGTATGACTGCTTTGCTCTCATCTTTGAGTGGTGGAAGAGAAGTCATGACCCTTTCACCTCCATGGGGCCCCAGCCAAGCCCCGGTTGCAGCAGCTCACAGGCAGTGACAGGGTCCTTCTCATATACCCCACTGCTGCACACATGGGCTGTTCACTGCAATCAGGGTTTGTATCAGATTAAACAGGCTAGAATGCAGGAAGTAAATAAACCAGCACAGCTCCAGAGAAATCAAAGCCATTTGAGAACTCAGTGATTTTTATGATTTTTCGATTTGGGGGGGGTAGCAGAAGGATGCTCTTAAACCTGATGATCAGAAGAAAATAAGACTGGTGAAATGGAAAGGTACATATTCGTCCAGTGCTGGGTTTGAATAGTTTTTAAATGTTTATTACCAGGAAAACAAAGCCAAAATATTTCACAAAAGTTTCTACAACTGTTACAAAACTGTTTTTGAGAGGTGAAACAGTACACTAAATCTGTCACTCTCTCACTTCTGGGCCATGTGCTGTTAAATTTATTTCTACTTTTTGTATTCTTTTCTGCTCTATTTAACCGTAAGCATCCAAACCCCAAAATTTTGTATCAACATTTTTTTCTAGGTTATCAAAGTCCTCTCTTCCTCACAAGCTTTACATCCTGCACTGCCCTGCAGCATCTCACAAGGCAATGTTCTACTCCAAAATCTTTTTACAGGTTGTGAATAGCATTATGTTAATAGTACAAAACTATTTGAAGGAGGATACAAACCACAGAAATACTTTTATTTCACCTTTAAACTCTTTAGTGAAGGAATTGCTTTTCTCTAATCTTGTAACATCACTAATAAGGGGACTACCTGGGTTTAGAAGAGGGGGTTGTGAGGTTGTATGAACCAACCTGGCTGATACATAATTCAAATTCCTGACAGTTTTTAGCTATACACTAGAAATAGTGTATTTTATAATTAATGGCCTTGTCTTAGTTTGTCAGGAAGCAAAAAATACTGTAGTACTGGAAAAAAGTGTCTTTCCTTGATTTCCAAATTGGCACAAGCAGGGAACACTACTAAAAATTCATGGATGTTCACATAAGGTCAATGGGAAGAATCACACCAGTGACAAGAATTGACAAAGTTGTGTGTTCCTTGTGGATAAAAATACAGAACTGTATAGGCATCCCCTCCACCTGCAATATCAAACTAGGCATTCACCCACATAAAAGGTTCACTTAGTAGTTTGATGACTAAAATCCCACTGTTAACCAGACAAGAAATTATTCTGAATAAAGTGAAGATACCTTCAAAATTAGGGCTTCGTGTTCTAAGGGGTTTTTTTTGTTGTCATAAAACACTTCTCACCACAAGGCTCTGTTCTTAGTCCATCCTTTAAGATAATGACATTTTTCAGAAGTCACTGCATTGCCCTAACTCTGCTCCCATCAAAATCAATAGGTAATTCATTTCAGAAGGAAGGAGACTAGGGCAAATGTGGGTTGCTGCTGAAACATGTATGGAGGTTTCCAAGAATTTATCAGTGGATGAGAGACTTAATTTGGTTGCAACCTTCAAGCAAAGCATTATCCATTTGAAATTTAGGTGGACAAATGTAGTACACATTTAAAAATCCCCAAACACAAAGGAAAGTAGGGAAACTGTCTGGGTTGGACTACCACAGTTTTTAGCTGTCGATTTCACTGTGCAAATTTAAACGAGTGCACTATTGTTTAAAGTCCTTCATTTAAAGTCTTCAATTAAAAAAATTAAACTCTTGAATTTTTACCTTTGCAGAGAATAATTAGAACAATCATAGAGTCTCCTAGTTTTCTGTATTCAGCATTTACCATAAAGCTGTATGTTCCCATATGACCCAAATCACAGTTTTATCTGCTTTATTTTGCAGTGGGTGAAATCTAGAACACTTTACTCACACCATTGATCTTTCTGGGTTTTTCCTCACACACTCTCTCTGCTTCTTAAGTAGAGCACCATGAAATTAAACTTCATTGTGCTCAAAATGTGTTTTTTTAACAGGTCAATTTTTCCATCAGTTGTTAGTCGATTAATCTTCTCATTTTGCTGCCTTATGAACAAGGAAAATGGGAACAGTGGATGTGGAAAAATACACTTTTAAGCAATGTTTTTACCTAAGCAGATATAAACATACCAAAAAGTAAATATTTAATACTGCTGATCTCCCTTGACAAGGGGAGCTCTGAAATGTAGACCCCTGTCTGTTTGGTGACCAATATTCAAGGAGAGAATAACCCATAAAAGAGGAATTACTTTGCTCTTAGCCTGTGCCTTCTCAAATGATTCCCGACACATCTGCAACAATATCTTTAAATAATACATGAACTACCTGAAATCAATATGAAGACTCCTATGGATTGCAAGGACCTTGTGTCTAATCTGCATCCTGCTTTTTTCAAATACCTTTCCAAAAGTATCTCACACCACAAATGTTCAGAGCATGAGCTACAAAGAGATGTCATACCACTCACTAAAAAAATGTGCTGTAGAACTAACCAGTATCTGATCCTTTTGGACATATGCCCACCTTTTTTACCTAGCCAAGGCAAAACAATATTCATCAACAATAATTCCACAATTAGAAAATAACATCATTTAAAAATAACAAACATACAAGCACATTTTAAAAGAGCACAGGACTATGTCAATGAAAAAAACTCTTGTTGCTTATAGACAATTATAACAACTGAAAGCCAGAGATTTATTATTTTTTCTCTTTCATTTCTGATCTATTGTATCTCCTTCTAGTCAGACATCTTGGCCTTAGGTTTTATCAGTCCAATCTTTCAACAATTTCCACAGAGAGTGCAATAGGTTCCCTTAAAATTATAATAAAAGCCCAACTCATTCTTTTGTACCTACTCAAGTTCTTAAAAATAGTTTTTTTCTAGGGTTTCTCCTTTTTAGTGTCCTGATCTTTTTGGAGAGAAGGAACATTTTTGTCTACAAACCTCTCAGCTTCCTTGAGGTAATTTGGCATCACATATTAGAACTGGAAGATGGAAAAGAGAAAACAGGTTCAAGGGCATCATTTAAGAAAATGCCATGCAATCAAGAATCATCCAGTCCATCTCTTCCCTAGGCCCTGATTAACTAAGCATCCTTCCTTGTTTATCTAGCTTTTTTGTACAATGCTGAAGGCCTACAGCTTCCTCCTACTTCACAGAAATTCCCTAATGCCTGAGCAGAGTCACCTTCCCTACAATTTAAGCTTCCTGTCTTAATCCCCATTGACACAAACAACTTTTTCCCTTCTTTTCAAAAGTACTAAAAATTAGTAATGCAGTATGGTTGGGGGATTTTTTTTCCCCATTTCAGGAAAGGGTAATATAGCTAATGAACAATAAGTCAGTGGCAGAAGTGATTTGTAGTTAAGGCTTTAAATGCCCAAGTCATAGTCCTGTATAAACACACACAAAAAATTAGCAGATACATAAAACACTGACCCTGTGGTGCTACCCTACCCTTTGCCAAACCTCCTCCATATTTTCTACTACTTGGGAAGCCCTGCAAACAAGTTTTGTGTGTGTTAACACCACCCTTGTTTGGATCTCTGGTTAGCCCATATCCAGAGCTGAACTACAGCTGTTGCTGTCATTTGGTGACCGACCCCCGCTCATCAGGAAAAGTTGAAATGAAAACGGATTGAATGAAACAGCAAAACTAACGTTAATACCAACACCCATATCAAGTATAAGAAGTTAGACTCACCCCGCGAGCGTTTAGTGGTCACAATAAACAGGAAGGCAGCCCTTGGGCGCCGGAGGGCAAACGAAGCCGCCCCCCCCCCCATGACAAGGAACGAAAAGGAAGAGGAGGAGCAGAGAAGCTCTATCCTCTCCAAACTTCCCCCTTTATACTGAGCGTGATGTTTATGGGATGGGACACACCTGCAGCCAGTTTGGAGCAGCTGCCCTGGCTGCCTCCAAGCTGCTAACAGCATGTAGGCCGTGGCTGGCCCAGAGAAACTGGGACACATTGTATTACGAATTGATTCAGAGAAAAGGGCCACCCTGTGACTTTATTCCTATATGTGTCATCTCATGTGGAGAATATTATGGTTTTGAGGAGCCTTAAGTTACTTACTTACTTTTTCAATTCTGAAGTCCATCCTAAAGGTTAAACCATTAACCTTGTCCTGATTGTTCTATGCCAGGCTTTGGGTCAAGAACAGGGGTGTAAATATGCTGCATGCTCAGCAGACTAGAGATGCCAGATGTCTTTTTCTAGAGGAACTACCTACCAAACACAGTCAAGCAAAGTAACCTAAGGCAGATTTTACGGATGTATGTTACAAGCAGGAAATGTCTCCAGAGACTGAATACGTGTATTTTATCATTGTGCTTGGGAAAATAGAAGGATCCCGAAGCTTATTTCCTCTGGCTGCAAACACTTTTAGCCCTTGCCACAATACCTCGGGCATGAATCCTTTAATTTATTCACTGCTAAGGCACAACTGGCTCATCCCCTTCCATCACAAATCCCTCCCTGCCTCAGTATATATCAAGATGCCATGAAATTTCTTGTGGTGTTTATTTTTTATTTATGTAGCTTTTGGTAATATCATTTATTGCATGTTTGTGAGAAACAGCCACCTGCTCCCACTGGGGAATAGGCTGATGCACGGATGACAGATCCTAGAGAAAATCTTGCAGAAGATAAAAGTAGCAATAGCTTCCAACATATTGCCTGCTACTTCTTGTTCATAATAAGATGCTGTGACGATGGGACCAGGACTCAGAAATTCACAGATAGGAAGTGTAATCTTTTAGCATACCAAACATCAAGTTGTTAAACAGGAAAATTCTGCTTACAAATATTTACATGCTGGGAAAAATGAGTTTGCAGTTAATGTAGTGAGACTGGGAGACTGGGATTTAATTCTCCATGCCATAGGCTTGCGGTGTAGTTTTAAGTAAATCATGTATCTCTCTATACATAAATTTTACACCCGCAGTGTAGGTGGTCATAGCCATTCCTTATCCACACCCTCCCTGCTCCTGTTTCTGGACATTTTAAAGGTGCTCTCTTTTACTATGTGTTTGCATATTGTCACCCCAAATACTAATCTCTAAGCACTGTAACTAACAACATATAGAAATTTCTAGAAATAGCTGTTTTCAAACAAAACACAGCAACGCTGGAGGGCCATTTTCATTAAGGTCATTATGTGGTAAGAGTGAGTAAAGCCAAAGAACAATAAAAATGACCAAAGGGAGGGGAAGATTGTTGAGTATATTCACATCAGGTATCTTAAGATGAGTAGCTTAGGTGTCTGAGGCGACCACAATGTCATCTGGAGGTCTTGCTGGAGGACATGGAGGACGTTCAGATACTTGGAGGTTGACAGAGCTTGGCTCCAGCGGTGTGTTTTTAAGTGTTTAAAACAACTTAGGAGGAGGGGGTTACAGCTCAGCCAATGATTTCTGTAGTCTATATAACAATAAAATATACCAGAATTGCAAATTTAACCCCTGACAGCATCTTCTGCAGAACTGAACTGTAATATGACAACTGAGATTTCTTTCTAGGCAAGTTTACAACTCACAATGCGAATGCTTTCCCCGTGCGGGATTTTCAAGCAGCCTGCTTTCAGAAAAGCGGTGTCAAACTAATTTGAGGGATACAGAGGAATATCATGACACAGCAACATGGCCAAAACAGAGCAAAGCTCTGGTATGGCAGGAACATTGGCAAAAACAGTTTGGGAAAGAGGGGGACTGAGATTACTTGGGACTTGGGTCACTCTGCAGAGCTGGGCAGTTTGGATCCAGGGGGTCCCTGAAGACCTTTAAACCACCCAGCAGCCATACAATGGAGCTGGTGATCTCAGAGCAGTTCTCGCTGCTCTACAGACAGAGATGTCCTTGTGGCAGACTTCCCACCGAGCTCCAGCTCACTGGCACCCACTCCCAGCTTGTCAAAACAACAGTATCCAGCTGGGATAAAAATAGAGGGAGAAAGGGGAGCATGAAAGGTTGCAAAAGACTCACACAGTCACAGTCCTGGAAGAAATCATCTGTTTATAGTCACAATGGGATCAGGGAGCCCTGCAATGCAATGGTGTTTCTCTGGTTTTTTTTCTGTCCATGATTTATTTACTCACACCCTGCATGATTTATTATTATGAAAGGACAAGAAAAAATGACCTCAAGTTGCACCAGCGAAGGTTTAGGTCGGACATGAGAAAAAAATTCTTCCCCAGACAAAGCCTGGCCCAGGCTGCCCAGGGCAGTGGTGGAGTTCCCATCCCTGGAGGGGTCCAAAGCTGTGGAGCTGTGGTGCTGAGGGACATGGTTTAGTGGTGAGCTGGCAGTGCTGGGTTAATGACTGGAATTCATGATTTTAAAGGTCTTTTTCAACCTAAAAGACTATAATTTACTCATGTCCTGCATAACAATGGTTGATCTCAGAGGATCTGCAAACACCAACGGCCACAGGCCACAGGCAACTTAAACTCTGGTGAAAAAGCTGGAGCAGAAACACATTATTGCCCCAGACACAG
>JANIJG010005424.1:0-14122 GCA_024611175.1 Megaceryle torquata
TAATTACTGTTCTACAGGTTTATGGTTTCCTTTGACTTTATAAGATGGATAAGGGTTTTCTCCTGGCATAGCAATATCTGCTGTGATCACATTTTTATTCCAAGGTTTGGTAAAATTATTGTCATTGATATTCAGAGATGTTTTGCAGATTCTTTGGCTATGCTTTTATCATTTTATGGGCTAATCTGTAAGAAATGAGAGAAGGGGAAAAATATCTTTAAGTGCAAAATTTATTGATAGTGAGACAGCATATAGGGAAATCTTAGATGTCAGGAGTCATGATTTATATGCTGAAGGTTATTAAACAGTCCTTAGGAATAATGAAATATAGATACCTTAAATAAAATTTACTGATGAGCAGTGAAGCTGATATGGAACTCAACTGGTTTGGTTTAAGGTAAAAATATCCATTAAACCTATCTGGACCATTACTAGGTACCTAGGAAGAAAATGTGTCCATCTATGGGACTGTCTGGACAAGAAGAAAGCAGGTATTATGGGAAGCACAGGAAATCAAACCTCTGAAGGCTAGACATGAAAGGAAAAGCTGGTAGCTGTTGTAGCCAGAAGGACACCTGTGTGCTGCAGAAGTCTCTAACCTAAGATACTAGGATGAGATTCAGAAAAAAAAAACAAAAAGAAAAAAGAAAAATAGGCAGTTATGGATTGAAGAAAACCCCACAGCAGTGAGGTATGGATTTTCTGTAGATGTTCTAATAAGGTGACTGTAAAGTGAGTTTTAAATTATAATCTACAAAGTTAGGATCTTAATGTTCACCTGTACTTTGCAAGTTTGAAGCATTTATTTTGAAAGTTTTGTTTTGCTGGGAGTGGTGGTGATGGTGGCAGTGGTGTGTTTTTTTTTTTTTTTCTCTAACATTCACCTCCTGAGCTGGAGTCCTGATTGCAGCATATTTCTTGAAATATTCTGTGCAGGTGGCATACTTGGAATGGAGATGGTTTAATAACTGAGGGATTTAAGTCAGATTTAGTTGAGATAAAAATAAGGGTAAATTAAGATAGTTATGTTTCCTTCCTGCCTTTATCTATGTGACACTTCACTATGGCTAAAATTATGGAGAAATGAGATATTTCAGGTGAGAATAATGCAGCCAAGACATAAAAGCATTAGTGAGGAGGGAGATATTTTATTTTTAAAAGCATTCTCTTTTCAAATCTGTCTGCCCTGTGAGAAGGAAAGTAAGGTAAGGAAAGGTTTCCCATTGAATTTAGAGATAGAAGAATCAGCCTGGAATAATAAAAAAAATTCTTCTCACAGAAGTGAAAGTTAGCTACTAAATGCATGAAAATAAGAGGGAGTATGAGAAAATCAGATGAAGTTTGAAGACAAAGAAATACATTTTATGGCTGTGAGGGGAGAGGGGGCAGGATGAGGAGCTCTACTTACATCAGAAGTTTCATGCATCTGGAGAATGACTGACAGGCACAGAGCACAAAAAAAGGACTGTTTTCGCCATGGGGACCTCATAGTGAGGCTTTTCAAAAAAGACAGAAGCCTAAGTCAGAACCAAATTTAGGTTATTCAGCACAGTTATCATTCCAGTGACAAATCTGAGAACCAAGTGAGCACAAATACAATGGAAGGTATTTAAATTTGGATGGGTTTGAAAACAAATGGTTGATGAGTTTCATAAATGTCAAATGAACAGATGGAGCTGAGAATGAAACCAGCAGGGAGATAAGGAAGAGATTGCTGAGAGCAGGGGTGGAAAACAGGAGACTCCACTCAGTGGGCTACAGGCTGAGGAGGAAGGACCAGAGAATGCCAAGATAAGAGCTGAGACAAGGGCAGATATGGATTGTCCTCAGTCTGCAAGGAAGAGTAGAGGTCAGCACAATCAGTTATGGGAAGAAAGACCTTTGCCTGCAAATCCTGGAACAAGAGAGAGGGGTCAGGAGGGGGGTGGGCAAGAGAGCCTGCTCACAGTGATGGTGCAGCTGAATTTCCCTACAGATTGATTTGGTGGTCTGCATGCAGGATGACATTCTGGCATTGCCAACTTGTTTAATGGCTTGTGGAGGTACTGATCCTGATGTGTGTCCCTGACAGGATATTCTTGCCTTACATACAACTGTTGCTGTGTGGCAGGTTTATGTAAGGCCATGCTGTGTAGGCACCTGGAAGATGAGGACACTCTTGCTAGGGCCACGTTGTGCCAGAACAGAGGCTGGAAAATAAACAAAGCTACACATTTTTGTGTACATTACCAAGTATATGCTGACTCCTCTCACAGCACCAAATATGGGTTTTTTGTCTAAGCATTTATTTACTTAAGAAGCAGAAACATAAAATTCACAATTTGTATTGGTTGGTTGGTTTGTTTTTATGGTCTAATTGACCACAACACAAAAAAAAAGGGATTAGACTGCTCTTCCCAAAGCTTACCTTGAAAAGAGCCCTGCCAAATTTAAAGTACTCCTTCATCTTCATATCCCTTTTTAAAAAAAAAACAACTTTCCTCTTGTTTCCTGTGTTACCACCATGCTACATGAAAACAACATAGCTAAATAATAAGGTTGTAGTTCTTTTCTTTAGGTTGCTTCATCAAGTTAAGGCTGCTGAGCATAGTCAGTTTTTTGCTATCCTTGGGTACTGTTTAGGTAGGAATACTAACTTCACAGGAAGTTTATAAACTGCTCTATTATGCTCATTGTGTTTTGGAGACCATCGGAGTGTGATACATATGTAGTGAGAATTTTGTTTATCAAAACTCATCGGGCAAGAAATTTGATACCACACTGACTAATGCTTCATAATTCCTTCATGTAATTAAAATACTAAGGCATTTCACATGAGCAATTTATTTTTCTTTCTTTTTCCTTTTTTTTTTTTTAAACATGAAATTGCAACTGTGCATCTCTTTTCCATCCCCCACAAAATGTAGGAGTAAACAAGAAAGAAATGGAAAATGTGCTTAATGACTCCAAACATTTTTGATTTGACACTGACTACTTATGTTGCAGTCATGTCTCTTTTAAGAAGAAATGTATTTAGGCTTTTGTGCCATTCTAGAATCATCACCATATATAGTGAAGAAAAAATGACTCTAAGAGTAATTATAAAAAAAAGTGTTCTGTAAAATTGAATCTTTTTTTTTTTTTTTTTTTTCATCCAGAGAAAGGCACTTACAGATGTCCTTGCATGAAGACTGGTCCAGAGTTTTTATTTCACTAAAATGGTTCTAGTCAAATATTCTACCATCTTTACACTCATTTAAAACTGAATCAGAATTCAAACAAGGAATAACGAAAGAAGTACTCACTAACTTTTTTTCCTACATGTTATTAACAGAGGGAATTTAGATTAAAGAGTATTATTACAAATATATAATTTTTTAATTCTTGACTGTCCACTTTTTTTTTCTTTCTTCTCAAGGAGAGAAAATTTCCATGTTTTTGTGGACCAGGTTAATCTTTACTCAATAAATATTTTAGACAGGGAATAGCAGACATTCTTATGAGCAAGAGGAGAAGTTACTCAGCAAGACAAATAAGTTGGTTTGCTGAATTGGAGTCTAGTACTGGGAAAGAAAAAGGAATCATTTCTTGTCTATCTATCTCTCACCTTTAGTCATTGGGAAAGGTAGCATAGTATCAAACTGGAAAAAGGCAACAAATATTTACAGACTTTTGTCATATTTAAGAGTAGCATTTCCTTCAATTATTTGAATATTTATAGCAAAGGTATAGAAAAAAGATTCTGAGTTATCCAACACACAATTTAATAGGCTGAAATAACAGTGGTTTTTATTCCAGTCTAGTTTTCAGATGTTAATGTGTTAATGGTCATCTAAATCTTGGATGTTCCAACTGACACCAAATACAAGTATGTAAAATTACTGTAATTAAGCTTGAAAAGATGTATCCAAATATGGAATTTGGCTAGGTTATTCAATCGTCATACCTGGGTATCTGCTCATACAGCATTAGTATGAGATTGTAGAGGTAACTGCATATGTATGTAAACATCTTCAACAGAGTTTGGAGCTGTAGTTGCAAAGTATTGTGACATTGTCTGAAGATGTTACAGTGAAAGAGATGGTGTTACAAACTGATTTATTCCAGCTAATGCCAAAACTCCATTGTTTTTTAATAAAGAAAGAATTTCACCTTTAAGGCAAGTGCGATGCATTTTCCCCCCAACTGCAAGGAAATTGTAGTAGTAATCTGTGTTACGGAAGTGTTCATCTGGAGCTACCTGTCTGTGGAGGTCAAGAAGAAGCACTGACAAGAGTGTTGGCCTCCAGCATTGTGAATCAAGACTCCATCAGATGCTGATGAAACTAAGTCTCTGCAGGATTTGAGCTGTAAGTTACACCAGTGGGCATGCTGCAAAGGAGATTCTGTGAGTAGATCCTCTTTCCCAATTTTGTCTGCCAGGCAGCATGGTACAACAAAACCAGAAATAATTACCTTTCAGCTGGAAAACCAGTTTCAGAAAATAATTATTTCAGTAGCTGACATACTATTTCATTAAGAAGGGCTCACTTTTTAAGATATTTGTTTTCCAAGCTCTGAATTTATTTTCTGAATACTTCATTTGCAAAGACATAATGTTCTCTGATGTGAAACAAAACAAAAGAAAAAATCCCTTACCCCGCCAAAGCAAATTTCCTTAATTCTATCTTGTCCAGTCTGCTACGTTTCTATAGAAGTACATCCAGTCCAGAGAACAAACTATGCAGTAAGGTTTTGGTTTTGCTTTTTTTTTTTTTTTTTTTTTTTTTTTTTTCCCCAGGCGCTCATAGCTTTTATTGTCTTTGGATAAAATTTCTTCTTGTGCAATGAGCCTGCTTGGGTCCCTATCATATCTTACATTTCATGTAACTCTTCTATAGTCAGAGATGTTGCTTGTACAAGGAAGGCAAAGAAACTTCAGTATTCATCCTCTGAGATGGGAGAGCTTTATCTCCTGCTTCAGTAATGAGTGATGTATCATCATGATGGATAGGACCAACATTCCTCTCTAGTACCCATGGGCTCTCTACATTAATTTTATTTTCAGTGCTTTTCCCTACTTTCAGTGTTTGCTTATTGTGGATGTTCTGTCTTAGATTACAGAAAGCTACAAATTTTAAATTAGTATCTCCAAGTAACCAAAAAGACTGAAATTGTAGATGTAAAGTCTTTTCTGTGGTGGTGGGACACAGCTTCACTTACCACATTCAGCAGCAAACGTGGCAAAATGTGGAGGCTCTAGATGTGAGAATGACATCTCCTCTGTTTAAACATGAATATTAAAATAGGGCACTGTTCATTCAGCAAAGTTCAGGTCAGTGTGAGGGTTGCTCTGAGAAGTACTTGCCATCTGTGCTGTTTGATGGCCACTGGCATGGTTAATGACTGCCAGGTGGGGTGTCCCTTTCTGTTACCCATTCAAAGCCAAGGTAGTCCTCTAGCATGACTAGCAGGGCAGATGAAAGTGGGTCATGAGCGCTGCACCACACACACGAGCATGCTAGAAACCATTCAGGCGCATAGGCTCAAGACTGTGTGCTGCCTTGGCAGGCCCTAGTCTTCAGTCCTGCACTAATATGTTTAAACTAGGAATTCAGAAGATGGGTTGATCTGGCTGTAACGTTCCTCAGTACAATGCCTGTTCACCTGACAAAAGCTTAACAGACAATCTGAATTTCATGATAAAGTTATAGAGGTCGAACTACACAGTCAGGTAAAATGCAAAACAAGAATTGCACACAGGAACAATTTGGGGAAACCTTTCCCAGAAAGACATACGATTATAGGAATTTTATGAATGGCTAAAATAAGAAATTTGTCAGTTGGATGTTTTTCTACAAAGTATTTGATTACTTCTATTTAATGTTATAAAAATAGTCATTAATACACTTGCATTCCAAGCTCACATTGTCTTATGAACCTGCAAACAGACTGAAATCGGCCAGTTAGTTAGAAAGACAGATGTACAGGGCTATTTAACTGTTTTGTTTTGTTTTTGTTGTGTTTTTTAATTTGTTTGTTTTTGCTTTGTTTGTTTGTTTTTTGTTGTTTTGTTTTGTTTTAATTATTATTAAAGACAATGTGTATCCAAATTAAGTGTTCAAATTACCATGACCAACTCATGTATGCTATTTGCATGACTTGCTAACACTTTTGCACATTTCAGAAAATTCATTTGCCTTTTAAAATTGAGGCTGTAGTGTTCAAATGAAGTGCCTACCCTTCAACTCAGTAGGTTCTTGATGGAGGTGAACAGCTGCACTGGCTTGAAAAGAGCTGCTGTTGTGCATTGCACATTATGGTCCCGAGAGCAAGGGATGACTGTTGCCAACCAGAATGGCTCTCTGCATTCACTGCTCGTAAGTACCCTCAAGTTGAGAATCTGATGTCACTGAGTATTTTCTTCTGGCTTACTTTCACCCATGGTGATTTATCTCTATGGAAAACCTTGTCTCCTGTAGTTATTGTCCTGGAGAAAGGAGACATGTTAAGGGGTGCTGTTATTGACGATACAGATGGAAGACAAAAGTGCTGATCTCTGATACTTCATCACTAGCTGGTACCTTTTTCTCTGGTTGTAATTCCTTGATGACATCACTGGCTAGGTAGCATTATATTCACTATTTAGTCCAAACTGCAGCCCATCAAGAAAGAGACGGACATTGTATTACAGGTGATGACTCATTTTCAGTGCCAAATGCAATAGTGCTGACCACAATATATAATGCTATATTCAAGTGCATGCCACATCTTCTTCCCAGTGTGCTCTTTAAAGCATTGTATTCCAACTAGGCAGGAGGCTCATATCTGATGATGACCAACATTGGGTCCTTGCTCTGCTGGCTGGCAGGTGTGAGTGGTCCTGCAGATGTGGCATAATCAAACCCTGCGGAGGAAAGAGTCCTTCACACCACTCAGCAGCAATCTCTCCTGCCAATTAAGGAGATTTGTGGATGAAATCCAAGGGGAATTGCAACCCGTTTGCCTTGGCTAGGAGAATGAAGTCTCTGGTCTGTCAGGAGCAGCTGCAAGCAGGGAGAAAAGGAAACTGCTGTTTGCAAACAGCTCCCTTTTGGAAAATGCAGATGAACTGGAGGTTATTAGGTTAAAACAAAAGTGGTACTTTTGAAAGGATAAGGTGAATTTTTTAATCTTTCATCTCTTGATAAGCTATCAGGCATTTGGAACAGAGTACAATACAACATTTTTACAGTCTCATACCCCCATTATGGTATGTAAGTGAAACATCACTGAGAATGCATACAGTATTTATTCCCTTTTGGTCACAATGACGTCTTTGACAGTCACACCACGAACAGTCTGGGAAAAATGCAGCACCAAGGAAGAACAGCAAACAGCAAAATGGATGTCTTCCATCCATTGTAGAGTAGAAGGAAACTCCAAAAGAGTTAGGATTCAAGGTTCATCCCACTATGCCTTCCACTGTCAGAGAGGGACAAGTGAAATATCATTTAGTGATTTTAAGTGTATGCACAGGATATCAGCTGGAAAAGCTGCCAATAGCTTGACTGTCTTACCCTCAGGTGGGGTGATATTTATTATGGATTTGAGGGTTTTGGAGGTAATGTCTTCAAACAAACTCCTTTGCTGCTCAGTGGCAGAAGTGCTGGGCTGTAGATCTTCTCGGGTAACATCTGGGGCTGAGCTGAAATCCACTAGACAGGGATGATTGCTGTCTAAAATTAGAAACCTTATCACTCCTTCTCCTTTGCAGAGCTTGGAGATGCGTTGTAGTGCTGATCTGTGATAAATCAATAATCATTAACACTTCGAGTTTTACATAAATCTGAGTTTTGAGATGGTGAACTCAGAGCAGTCTCACAAAACCAGGCAGAAGCATGACTATTTTTGCATTAATTTAATTTTTCACTGTAAAATACTTCAGGTAACGCTCAGTTGCCATGAGTTACTGGACCCACACATGCTTTCCCTTGTGTACAGCCCTATCATCTATCCTCTGTTATAGCTAGCAAAGATCAGTGGAAGAAAGTAATCTGTCCAGGGTGAAATGATCCCTAACCAACATCAAGTTGTTTTGTTGCTCAGTAATAACACTACTGTTTGTCTATGAATGAAGGAGGAAAGGATATGACCTGTTAGTAATTTCACAGGCATATCACCAAGATAACACTTTATCTTCTACTCTAAACACATTTATCTCGTTATATTAAATTTCAAAGGAAGTTGAAGAAATAGCCTTCTCAAACTGGAGGGTATACAATATCCATTGAACACATACAAAACCCAAAACAAAATGAAACCTTGCCCAAAATTTTGGCAGTTTTGTGTCTTCCAGAGGAATTGGCCTTTGTCATCCTCCTTCTAGTGAGCTTCATCCATTCAGCTATTGAGATATGATCTCAGAAATCCTTTATTTTTCACAGTGAGGGCTGGTAGGATAAAAATAAAATTCTAAAGAGTAAATCATACTCGTATATCTCCATTGCCTCTAGGCACTGGCAGAATTATGTCTCCTGTTACATTTCTGCAGTAGCCTCTTAGCTTCCAAAAGGAGTACAACTTGCATTTCTGCAGGAGAAACAGGATGTCCTGACACAGGACCCCTAGAAGCTCTCTGGACTGCTTGAGGATGTGCCTGTGCACAGGAGTACTGCATTGTGAACACAGCATGAAGTTGGTTCCTCAAAAATTTCTAACAGTTGTCTTTTAAATGCTTGTTCACTGACTTCTTCCTCCAAATCTTCATCCTCAAGTATGAGATGACTAGCAGGAATATTTTTTTGTTACTGTTGTGGTGCACTGCAATGTTAATTACAGGTTTATCCTGATCCCTTCAGGACATATAGCCAGCTGGTCTCACTTCTGTGTTTGGGTAATAAACACTCTACACATTTCCTGTTTCCCGATCTCACACTGAGTATATTTATATGTATGTAGATTTGATGGTTGATTTCAACATTTAACACTGTTTCCCAGATCATTTCCATCTTTCCTTCTCTCCAAAGCACACTCGTTCCTGAATTGTATCAAAGTACAGTACATTTCTGGGTGGTGAGCATTTGTTTCTGGACAGGTAACACCCATCAGAACAAGATAACTCTGGAGAGTTGATGTTTCAGCATGCAGATATTTTTGCAGAGCCACTAAATCCCAGCATAGTTCCTGCATGTCCTACTAAATGTGGCAAAAAACCCTTTGCCATCTGGTATGGATCAAACTTTTCCCCACTCTTCATTTTACTTTGAGCTATGTACCATACGGCAGTTGATGATGTGCCTAAATGTAAAGGAAGAACAGAGCTGAATCCAAACAGTGAAGTTACATTTAGTGCCTCATCTTTGCCTTTGCACTATATTTCCATTGCTTCATCCAGTCTTATTTCATGTCTAGCACATATATGATGGCTTTTTGTTGCACATAAGATAATGCCTTCAGTATTGCACAGAAACTGTATGTTATTGGCAACTTTACTGTTATAAGATCTGCATATTAATTTCTGATTCTTTATTCTTGTATGGGATAGGCTTTTTTATAACTCTTCAAGCTTGGGGTACTCATTATCTTACCTTGTCTGAAGTAATTTGTTATATTTAAGAGATATTTGTTTTTCAAAATAATCCGTTTCTGTTCAGAAATCTTAGTATATGAAGAAGATGACATTTTGCTAACAGCATAAAATGAAGCCTTATTTTTCTATCTCTCTTTTCTTTTTCTTTTACTCTTCTAGTATGGATGGGAGACAGATCTGCACACTAGTCTGAATTGATCTTTTCCTGGACATGCAGCTCTCAGAAAGAACTCTGTCCCCATATCTTGCTTACTCTTGTATTGGACCCAGCTTGGATATTCAACAGAGATGCCATTTACAACAGTTTTTTGCTTATCCCAGGGAACCAAGAAAAGACTATTTCATAAAGATCACTGATGCAACTTTTATTCCACACTGTACTCTGATTTCAATATTTTGACCTGTTTACCTCCATATGAAGGACTTTTTAGGCTATCAGTTTTCTCAAACTCTTACACAACATTTAGCCAAACTGTATCCTCCTACCCTTTCCGCAAAAATCCTCTGTATTTATGTACCTCTTACTTCTCTGACCAAAAATTACACCACTATCACTGAGTTTTAGTAGCTATTTTTCAAGGAGTGATGTAGGAGGTTTTTCTTATAATGCTTATTAAATTTAATGAGTCATATGACTATATCCCCTCACAAAATTGATTTAAAATTTAAGGAAACATCAGTTAAAGTGAATATACATGGACCTAGAGCAAAAAAAACTTACACTGATTGAAGGGGTCTGGGCTAGGCTATATTTAAGTGAACTGGACATAAAAGTTCCTGGAACCACATGGGATGCACTCTTAAGTGCTGAGAGAGATGGCTCAATTCACTGTGAAATCAGTCTTGGTGATAGACAACAAACCAGGCAATGGGTTGTTCGATACTGTACTGAGGTCATGCCTGCTAGGGAAGGGATGGGGGCAGCCCGGGCAAAGCATGAGAGTTCTGGTGGGACTGTCTGGGCAGCACCTTCCTTGGTTTGTTCTGTACAGCTCAGTTTCTAGATTTGTGTATTGTTTCATTGCTATTACTGTTGTTGTTACTTCTTTTGTGATGTTATATTAAATTCACCTTATCTCAGCCCATGGGGTTTGTATTTTTCTCCCTCTTTTCCTTCCCATTTGGGGGTAAGGGGACAGTGAGTGACTGGTCATGTGGTGCTCAGCTCCTGCCTGTGTCTAAATCATGACATCTTGAAAACAGCTGAGGATAGAAAGGGGATTGGAAGAAGTTAGGATGGATTTTTGAAAGAGAGATCATGTCTGACCATTCTCATAGGCTTCTACAATGAGACAACTGGCTCAAAGGATAAGAAGCAAGAGGGGATGCCATTTAACTTGACTTAGCAAGGCTTTTGTCACTGTCTCCAACAACATCATCATAGAGAAGCTGATAAGGTATGGGCTAGGTAAGTGTACAGTGATGTGGATAGAAAAATGTTGAAACAGTCTCAAAACAAAGCAAACACAGCAAACAGCAGCACAAAGTCTAATTGGAGGTTAGGCACTACTGGTGTACCCCATGGGTCAATATTATGTTCAATACTGTTAAATACCTTCTTTAATGACCTGAATGATGTGACAGAGTACACCCTCAGCAAATTTGCTGATGATATAAAACCATGAAGAACAGCTACTACAACAGCTAGCCATATTGCCATTCAGAAGGACCTGGACACACTGGAGGAATGAAATGACAGGAACTCCATGAAGTTCAACAAAGGGAAATGCAAAGCCTGTACCTGGTGAGGAATAACTCCATGTAACACCACAGAGTGGGGGCCAAATGGCTGAAAAACAGCTTTGTAAAAGAAGAAGCCCATGGGGTCCTGGTGGACACCAAGTAGATCATGAGCTAGCAATGAGCCCTTTCTCACAGGGAAGTCCAACAGTGTCCAGGACTGCATTAGAAGGAGTGTTGCCAGCAGGATGAGGGATGTGATCCTTTCCCTCACTCAGCACTGCTGAGGCCACAACTGGAGTACTGGATCCAGTACTGGGCTCTGCAGTACGAGACAGACATGGACATACTGGAGTAGGACCAGTGAAGGGTCAGAAAAAAGGTGATGAGACTGAAGCTTCTGCCATAGAAGGACAGGCTGAGACTGTTGAGAATGTTTAGCCTGGAGGAAACTCAGGGGGGTCTTATCTATGAGTATAATATCTGATGGGGTAACTGAAGAAGATGGACACAGACTCTTCTCAGTTTTGTTCATCGACAGGATGGGAAGCAGTGAGTACAAACTCAAATGCAGTAACTACCATTTAAACATAAGAAAAAAACCTTTTTAATGCAGTGGAAGTCAAACACTGGAAGAAAGCCCAAAGAGGAGTGTCTATCCTTGCAGATAATCAAACACAACTGGACATGTTCCTGAGGTATTTGCTGTATCTGACCCTGCTCTAGACAGAGGTGGGTTTGGGAAGTCTCTATAGGTGATGTGGCTATCGCCAGCCACACTGTGGTTCTGTGATTCTGTGACTGAGACAACTGAAACCAGTGAAAAATATGTTTACTTTATATCTTTAATAAATGAATGAAAATGGAGCTCAAGAGGTGGAGTAGCTGTGTGAAAAAAATACCTTACACAAGAGATGGCATTCTTTTTCCATTTTGGAAGTTGTTCCTGAATAGGTTAATTTCAGTGAGATGGGAGCAGTAAGTAAATGGTAAGATAATTCCAAATGTTGACAGTTCCTTATTGCATTTGTGAAAAATGTTTCATTGCATGAAGAGTTCTTAAAGCTTTGAAGTTCTTAATCTAAGACTAAAAGATAAGATACCACATGCAAAATAGAAGAGATATTGTATGTCCTTTTAGTAACTCTTCCCAAAATGTTCATTAAGCATGTTTAAAAACTAGATTACATGATTCTAGTAGATTATACCTGGGCTAATGCCAGTAAATTACACGTTCCAAAGAAAGGTGAAAATCTCCTCAAACTACACTGAAATTAATACTGCCAAAACTGGGTTGAATATTTTCCAAAAATACTTCCAAAAAAACCTCCTCTGTTATTCACTTGGATGCCAATAAACAGGTCAACTTTAAACTTTCAAACTTTAATTTCAGTGAAAGCCAAGAGCTCATCTGCCAGATTTTCCTGACAACGAGGATTGCTGGGGTTTTTTTGAGGTGTTAGAGGTCACTTCCTGTATTGAGAAACATGTTGCTTGTCTTGACTTTATTTAGGTTATCCACCTTTTTGTGATCTTACATAGGAGAAAAGAACTGCAAAACCAAAAAGTTCTAAGATGAATTCCCTTCTCAACTAAATTGGTGAAATTAAAGGGTCATCAGTTTATTCTATACCATTGTAACTGAGGAGATAATACTATTTAAATTTGGAAATTTGAGTACCTTCTTGTGAGGCTTTCATATATATAGTAATGTAGTTGAAACAACCTACTGAGTAAGTGTAACAATCAAATATAATAGTTTAAATACAGATGAAATAATTAGAAAAAAAAGTATCAGGATATACATGTAATTATTTTTAATTTTTAATAATCATTATAATTCATAAATGTAGATCCTTTATGGCTCTTTGATCCCTACCAAAACACTGTGACAGATTTTGCTTTTGCGTTACTCCAGTGACTGTTGTGCAGCTACATCAGTCACATATTCAGTCCCCTATGGGACTCCTTTGGGATGAGGAGGGTGGGTGACTTTATATATACATTTAGCTGTGAAATTTCCAGGTTTGCTATGGCAAATTATACAATGTCATATGTATGCATATGGTACATATGGGTGTTCATGGTGTTTGCTGCAGATCAACAAGCTTCTTACTGAGAGTTCTGTACACAGGAATTGATTTTAACTTTCCTTTTCAGTCTGTGTGTATGTGTTGTTTCCAGTAAGTAAACTCTAGAATGCAATCTGAATGGTAATCTGAATGGTAAAAAGAAATGAGATTTTTAAGACAAAGAAGTGGAAAAGTAGAATCAGAAAAGCAGGTATTTTGAACAGCAAAGTAGGATGAAGGAGAATGTCCTTTATAAAACTAATTGTTAACACAAATTGAGTATAAATTTCAGAAAAATAGCTAAAGAAAGTAATAATAACAAAACAAAAACAAACAAACAAATAAACACCCAACAACCAACCAAACAAAAAAACCCCACTTAAACCCAACCAACCAAAAAACAAACAAACACACCAAAAACAAACTCAATGATTAAGCTTGTTATAATATACATACCAGATTCCACCACTGCAGTGAGCATGTTACAGAGATCCAAGATCTTTATCTGATGTATGATCTTAAGTATAGCAATATTTTATAATTTTTTCATTTACTTATTATATTCTTATTATATGTTGTGGATGGACTGGGATTTTAGATATACCACTAGAAAGAGAAAAAGATGCTCTTTCTTGACCCTTACCCTAGCAAGTGCTGCTATAGGTTTTTGAAGGGCAGAGATGATATAATGAAGTCATAGAATCATAGAATACCAGGTTAGAAGGGACCTCAAGGACCATCTAGTCCAACCTTTTGCAGTAATCTATATATAATTTATATATAAACTATATATAGTTTATATGAGATGGCCCAGCACCATGTCAAGATGAGTCTTAAAACT